>JAZDVW010002807.1:0-92805 GCA_037367395.1 Lithobates pipiens
GGCAGAGGCCCGCCTGGATTCACGCTCTGGGCGCCGAGTCTTTGCCTGGGCGGAGGGCCGCCCGGATTCACGCTCTGGGCGCCGAGTCTTTGCCTGGGCGGAGGCCGCCCCGATTAACGCTCTGGGCGCGAGTCTTTGCCTGGGCGGAGGCCGCCTGGATTCACACTCTGGGCGCCGAAATCTTTGTCTGGGCGGAGGCCGTCCGTATTCACACTCTGGGTGCCGAGTCTTTGCCTGGGCGGAGGCCGCCCGGACTCTCACTCTGGGCGCTGAGTCTTTGCCTGGGCGGAGGCCGCCCGGACTCTCACTCTGGGTGCCGAGTCTTTGCCTGGGCGGAGACCGCCCGGATTCACACTCTGGGTGCTGAGTCTTTGCTGGGCGGAGGCCGCCAGGACTCTCACTCTGGGCGCCGAGTCTTTGCCTGGGCGGAGGCCGCCCGGATTCACACTCTGGGCGCCGAGTCTTTCCCTGGGCGGAGGCCGCCTGGACTCTCACTCTGGGCGCCGAGTCTTTGCCTGGGCGGAGGCCGCCCGGATTCACACTCTGGGCGCCGAGTCTTTGCCTGGGCGGAGGCCGCCCAGATTAACGCTCTGGGTACCGAGTCTTTGCCTGGGCGAAGGCCGCCCGGACTCTCACTCTGGGCGCCGAGTCTTTGCCTGGGCGGAGGCCGCCCGGATTCACGCTCTGGGCGCCGAATCTGTGCCTGGGCGGAGGCCGCCCGGATTCACGCTCTGGGCGCCGAGTCTTTTCCTGGGCAGAGGCCGCCTGGATTCACGCTCTGGGCGCCGAGCCTTTGCCTGGGCGGAGGCCGCCCGGATCCACGCTCTGGGCGCCGAGCATTTGCCTGGGCGGAGGCCGCCCGGATTCATGCTCTGGGCGCCGAGTCTTTGCCTGGGCGGAGGCCGCCCAGGTTAACGCTCTGGGCGCGAGTCTGTGCCTGGGCGGAGGCCGCCTGGATTCACACTCTGGGCGCCGAGATCTTTGTCTGGGCGGAGGCCGTCCGTATTCACACTCTGGGTGCCGAGTCTTTGCCTGGGCGGAGGCTGCCCGGACTCACTCTCTGAGCGCCGAGTCATTGCCTGGGCGGTGACCGCCCGGACTCTCACTCTGGGTGCCGAGTCCTTGCCTGGGCGGAGGCCGCCCACATTAACACTCTGGACGCCGAGTCTTTACCTGGGCGGAGGCCGCCCGGACTCTCACTTTGGGAGCCGAGTCTTTGCCTGGGCAAAGGCCGCCCGGACTCTCACTCTGGGCGCCTAGTCTTTGCCTGGGTTGAAGGCCGCCCGGACTCTCACTATGGGCGCCGAGTCTGTGCCTGGGTGGAGGCCACTCGGACTCTCACTCTGGGTGCTGAGTCTTTCCTTGCGCGGAGGCGGCCCGGACTCTCACTGTGGGCGCCGAGTCCTTGCCTGGGCAGAGTCCACCCGGATTCACACTCTGGGCGTTGAGTCTTTGCCTGGGCGGAGGCCCCCCGGATTCACACTCTGGGCGCCGAGTCTTTGCCTGGGCAGAGGCCGCCCGGATTCACACTCTGGGCTCCGAGTCTTTGCCTGGGCAGAGGCCGCCCAGATTCACACTCTGGGCGCCGCGTCTTTGCCTGGGAGGAGGCCGCCCAGATTCATACTCTGGACGCCGAGTCTTTGCCTGGGCGGAGGCCGCCCAGATTAATACTCGAGTGCACGACGTTCGGATGTGCGCGCGGCTTACGCACGCACGAGTGCGCGTTAGCGCTATTGGCGCCAGTGGCCCTTTTTAAAGGAGCAGCTGCAGTCATTCTGTGCTGTTCGTCTGCAGCTTGTGCCTGAAGAAACCTGTGATTCATCTGCTACCTACCTGATATCTGACCTGGCTCCGTCTGACTCTGCTGACCTCTCCTGCTCTGACCCCGGCTTGTTTGACCTCTCTTGGACTGTCTACCTGCTGCCGAACCCCTGCCTGTACCTGACACCTCTGCCAGTTCCTGCTTGTTCCTGCATCTGTACCCTGCATCCAGAAGAACCCGCCATCCTGCCTGCAGTCTCCTCCCAGCGGCCTGCCTGCCACTGCCAGTTCCTGCTCCTGAGGATTCTCTCCTATCCGGTACCTGCTGCTGCTGCACCTGGCTGGACTCTCCTACCCCGCTGTGCTCCGGTCTCCCTGTTCCCATTCCAGAGAGGCCAGAACCAGAGCCGTAAGAGCGGTCCCCTTCCACTAAGTCAGACTCACCATCTGTGGATCTTAACATTAACACTCTGGGCGCCGAGTCTTTGCCTGGGCGAAGGCCGCCCGGACTGTCACTCTGGGCGCCGAGTCTTTGCCTGGGCGAAGGCCGCCCGGATTCACACTCTGGGCCCCGAGTCTGCCTGGGCGGAGGCCGCCCGGATTCACACTCTGGGCGCCGAGTCTTTGCCTGGGCGGAGGCCGCCCGGATTCATTCTGGGTGCCGAATCTTTGTCTGGGCGGAGGCCGCCCGGATTCACACTCTGGGCGCCGAGTCTTTGCCTGGGCGGAGGCCGCCCGGATTCACACTCTGGGCGCCGAGTGTTTGCCTGGGCGGAGGACGCCCAGATTAACACTCTGGGCGCTGAGTCTTTGCCTGGGCGAAGGCCGCCCGGACTCTCACTGTGGGCGCGGAGTTTTTGCCTGGGCGGAGGCCGCCCGGATTCACACTCTGGGCGCCGAGTCTTTGCCTGGGCGAAGGCCACCCAGACTCTCACTCTGGGCGCCGAGTCCTTGCCTGGGCGGAGGCCGCCCGGATTCACACTCTGGGCGCCGAGTCTTTGCCTGGGCAGAGGCCGCCCGGATTCACACTCTGGGCGCCGAGTCTTTGCCTGGGCGGGGGCCGCCCAGATTAACACTCTGGGTGCCGAGTCATCAAAAGATGGTTAATGATAACCTGTGTGGAAAGAGATATAGAAGTAGTCATTGTTGAGTTTTTCTACTTGTCATGGTAATCCAGTTTAATGTCCGCTAATTCAAGATATGGCTATATGGAAAATACTGTATAGCAGGGATCTCGAACTTTCTAAAAAAAGGGCCAGTTTACTATCCTTCAGACTTTAAGGGGGCAAGACTGTGGCCATTGAAGTAGAAAAGGTCCCTACATCAGTGGGGAAAAAATAATGTCCCATTGTTTGTTTCAGTGGGAGTAATTGGGCCTCATCATTGGTGTCAGTGGGAGGAATTGTAGCCCATTGTTGGTGTCACTGGAAAGAATTGGGTCCACCATTGGTGTCATTGGACCCCATTGTTTGTGTTATTGGGAGAAATTGTTCCCCATCATTAGTGTCATTGGGTCTTTGGAAATAATAGTGTCCCATCATTGGGCCCTATTGTTGGTCTCATTGAAAGGAATAGTGGTCCATCACTAGGCCCCATTTTTGGTCTCATTGTGAGGAATAGTGCTCCATCATTGGGTTTCATTGGGCCCTATTGTTGGCCTCATTGGAAGGAATAGTGCCCCATCATTCGGCCCCATTGTTGGTCTCATTGGGTGCAACGGTGTCCCATCGTTGGGTGTCATTGGGCCCCGTTGTTGGTGTCATTGGAAGCAATTGTGCCCCATCATTGGTTTAAATTGGAGGAATTGTGCCCCTTCATTGGTGTCAGTGGTGAGAATTATGGCCCCAAGGGGTGGATAAAAGCAAGCAAAGAGCCAGTTTGGAGACCACTCACTGCTGTACACCAGTCTTCTTAAAATATTAACGAGCAATTGATCCTCAACAAGCATACAGGAGTATGTACTTTTGACTTCACTGGCTACAAACTTCTTATGAGTCTGTGGCTCATAGTTGAAAAAAATATATAAAGCCAAAAGCTTATTTTATGGTGAGAATAGACAATGATTGAAACTCATAAAAACTTTTTGTGTCTGTCTGTGTCTCACTATAGAGAGCTCTTCTTAATTCCTGCCCAGCAGACACAACATGAAGTAAAAAGAAATTGTTAATCCCCTCACCTCCTGTTCCTGTAACATTTTGGATGTCCAGTCACTTTTTGTCCTGGTGAAAATGGTCACCAATACAAATATGTAAGCAGGGGTCAGTACCTATTTCAGGGAAACCCCTCCCCCGGGTGTGTACTGTGAGTGGGAGTAGATTAGCCCTTTATAATCAGGACAGAAAGGGCTTGAGAGCAGAGGTCATTAGGAAAAGGTGGCTTGCAAACAACAATATATGAAATGAATGTCCACGTGAAGGAAGCCCTTCAGGGCAGGTCCAGTATAAGCCCACTGGAGATCCCTTCTAAGGGAACCTACAGTGAGAGAGCTGGAAATGCTGGTCGGCATCCCCGTGTTAAAGCTGAATTTGAACTGTATGGCGTTACGGATGTCAGGTGCAAAGAGGTATATTGGTGTTTTGGAAATATTTGTGCATGCTGTTCCTGCTACAGTAAAACGTTCCAAAGGCTAAATGTGTGGACATTCCTTTATTTCTAGAGGTGGGGTGTGGCAGTGGTGGATCCAGGGGGGCAACAGGGCAATTGCTCCCCCTGAGAATTCACGGTCGGGACAACTCAGCCTTTCTCAGCATTAGGAATTATTGCTCACACCCGGGGGACTGCACTCTCCGCCCCCTGTACCTCCCCCAGCAGTTTTCCATCCTCTCTTCTGTAGGCTGCTGCTTGAGTGGGAGGGAAGGGGATGTGTCTGACCCCCAAGACCGTGCCCGCCTGGAAGAGGGAGGTGTGAGAAGCTGAGCAGAGGGAGCCGAGTGACTGTGAACTTCCTGGAGGTGTGTCAGCTAGCAGTACATAGTGGATTTGTTTACAGACACCTCTATGCTGAATCTGCTGAGTTACTGCAGCTTAGCATAGAGGACCTGTTAGCTGACAAAAGGCATTGCATCTTTTCATATGGCACAGTGAGAAATTGTGCTCATTAAAGCATTGTGACTGCCCCCTCCTGTGTGCCCTCATGGTACCCCCAGTGTATTCCCTCCTGACGTCCCTGGTATGTGCCCTCCTGACCTCCCTGGTGAATGCCCTCCTGACTCTGTACTGTGCTCTCCTGACCTCCCTGGTATGTGCCCTCCTGACCCCGTACTGTGCTCTCCTGACATCCCCATTGTGTGCCCTCCTGACCCTGTACTGTGCTCCCCTGACCTCCCTGGTATGTGCCCTCCTGACCTCCCTGATATATGCCTTCCTGACTCCGTACTGTGCCCTTCTGACCTCCCTGGTGAGTGCCCTCCTGACTTCATACTGTGCCCTCCTGACCTCCCAGGTGAGTGCCTTCCTGACTCCGTACTGTGCCCTCCTGACCTCCCTGGTGAGTACCCTCCTGACTCCGTACTGTGCCCTCCTGACCTCCCTGGTCAGTGCCCTCCTGACTCTGTACTGTGCTCTCCTCAACTCCCCATTGTGTGATCTCCTGACATTGTAATGTGCTCTCCTGATCTCCTTGATATGTGCCCTCCTGACCCCGTACTGTGCTCTCCTGACCTCCCCATTGTGTGCCCTCCTAACCCCGTACTGTGCTCTCCTGACCTCCCTGGTATGTGCCCTCCTGACCTCCCTGATGTATGCCCTCCTCACTCCGTACTGTGCTCTCCTGACCTCCCCATTGTGTGCCCTCCTGACCCTGTACTGTGCTCTCCTGACCTCCCTGGTATGTGCCCTCCTGACTCCGTACTGTGCCCTTCTGACCTCCCTGGTGACTGCCCTCCTGACTCCGTACTGTGCCCTCCTGACCTCCCTGCTGAGTGCCCTCCTGACCCCATACTGTGCCCTACTGACCTCCCTGGTCAGTGCCCTCCTGACTCTGTACTGTGCTCTCCTGACCTCCCCATTGTGTGCCCTCCTGACCCCGTAATTGCTCTCCTGACCTCCCTGGTGTGTGCCCCCCTGACCCTGTACTGTGCTCTCCTGACCTCCCTGGTATGTGCCCTCCTGACTCCGTACTGTGCCCTCCTGACCTCCCTGGTGCGTGCCCTCCTGACTCTGTACTGTGCTCTCCTGACCTCCCCATTGTGTGCTCTCCTGACCTCCCTGGTGTGTGTCCTCCTGACCCCATACTGTGCTCTCCTGACCTCCCTGGTGTGTGCCCTCCTGACCCCCCTGGTGTATGCCCTCCTTACCCCATTCTATGCTCTCCTGACCTCCCTGATGTTTACCTTCCTGACCTCCCTGGTGTGTGCCCTCCTGACCTCATACTGTGCTCTCCTGACCTCCCCAGTGTGTTCCCTCCTGACCCCCTGGTGTGCTCTCCTGACCTCCTTGGTGTGTGCCTTCCAGACCCCATACTGTGATCTCTTGACCTCCCCGGTGTGTGCCCTCCTGACCCCATACTGTGCTCTCCTAACTTCCCTGGTGTGTGCCCTCCTGATCCTGTGCCATGCTCTCCTGACCTCCCTGGTGTGTGGCCTCCTGACCCCATACTGTGCTCTCCTGATCTCCCCAGTGAGTGCCCTCCTGACCCCCCTGGTGTGCTCTCCTGACTTCCCTGGTGTGTGCCCTCCTGACCCTGCACTGTGCTCTCCTGACCTCCCCGTGTGTGCCCTCCTGATTCCATATTGTGCTGTCCTGACCTCCTTGGTGTGTGCCCTCTTGACCCCATACTGTGCCCTCCTGACCTCCCTTCTGTGTGCCATTCTGACCTCCCTGTTGTGTGCTCTCCTAACCTCCCTGGTGTGTGCTCTCCTGACCCACCCCCCCAATTATGTAAGCAACACCTTATTTTCTGGTAGTGCCCCTCCCGAGACTAGACTCTGGATCCGCCCCTGGGCGAATTTCTCCAATGAGGACAAAGACAGTAATACAAAACTTGATAGACATTCTAAACCTTTTCATCTCTATCCAAAACTAAAATACAGTCTGTGACCCATATACAAAAAACGTGGAGAGACGCATAAAAGCACTGCAAAACTTCCCCCTGCAGTCCAAAGTAAATGGGTGCTGACGTTCAAACAAGCTCATCCAAGCTAGCAGAAACTGATCGGAAAACAGAATATGGAGAAGCTGCACATGGGAATCCAACCACTATATAGAGAGATAGTGTCAGGAAATGTTCCATCCGCTGATATCTGTCTTTTGGCGTGCAGTACTGTGGTCCACCAGCAGGTGTCTCCTGTCAGTTTTGAGCTGTCAGGAGAGCTTTTCCCTGCTGATGTTATTTCATCTTTGAGCTGCAGTACTGGCGTCCACCAGCGGATGGATCCTGGCAGTATGGAGCAGGCAGCACCTCCTGCAATCAGGTGTCACTTGAGGCCAATCACAGGCCTATAAATAGCTGGCAAGCACTCATATGTTTGCCTCGGTATTGTTCCTTGTGCCCTGACCTGCTGCTTGTAATCCTGAGCCTGATTCTGAACCTGTTCCTGTGCCCTGAACCTGTGACCTGTGGTTCTGATCCTGTTTCCCTGTCCTGGTCCCTACCCTGTCCACCTGTTACCATTATCCCTGCCCTGCAGTCTGATCTGTCCATCCTCTCCCTGTCCTGTGTTCCTTACCCCATCTGCTGATCTCCCCGTGTATGACCTTGGCCTGGCTTGTATCTCGGATTCTGGACTGCCCTTGTTTATTTACTAATCCTCTGTGCATGACCCTGGTCTGCCTATCGTTTACGATCCTGGTATTTCCGATTTATTGTACATATCTGTCTGTTGTTGTTTGGGGGTCTCTGTTGGTTGATTTATTGCACTGTGTGGTTGTATTTATATTATTCACTTTCCTTAATAAATCATTATATTTCACTTATACACGTTTGGGTTTCCTCTGTTGCAGTCCACACAGTTCTGGTCTTATCTGATATGTGACAGAATACCGGAGGCCATCTCTGACCAGAAGTGGCTACACAGAGGAACCATCTTGGTTCAGGTTGCTTCTGAAATGAATTTAGAGGTGATTCGTTATTATGCTTTGCTGGCGTCTGAGAGTGGAGACTATCTCCGCCAGACACTGAAAGGTTGGACCAGTGATCCGCTGTTGGAAACCATTCGTTTAGCTCACTCCTGGGTTGATCAGGGCTGTATGCTGTTTGGGGATGTTCAGCCGTTAATTCAAATCTACACAGAGCTGGCCCTGCCCTGCATCCCAGAGGGCCATGATGATTTTTCTCCCCCTTTCAGTATTAATCAAGTCACATCTCTGGTATGGCTTCTGGAAGATGATTCCCCTTACTTTTTTGAGCATTACACAGCCTGTTCCCAACAGATGATAATAGAATGTGTTGATTCCGTACAATCCCTTGTTAGACAGGCAGTATGTAACCCGCAGTTTGTACAACCACTACTTTTAGCAAGGTCTGGTATTTTGCAATCAGCCACAGCCAGCCCACAACAAGCCATCTCTGCTACCAAACACCTGCCTGCCCAAGAGTCTCTTCCTCCATCACCTATGGCAACCTCAGTTTCAGCCCAATATACTCTACTCCCCACCAAATATCAATACCCTGTTTCTTCCTGCTGCACATATCCTGCCTTTAATCCAACTGCCTCTTTCCCATGGCCCACTATCCCTCAAGAACTTCCCCCAGCCACTGTTACCTCTTCCCTGCCATATTCCAACCCTTCTCTCCAGTCTGCTTCATCCCCTACCTATAGATCTGCAGCTACCTACAGGACTTCGGTAGCTAAATCTAAAAAGAGACGGAAGTTCTTTCCTACCCATTTGATCCTGCCAGTAACGCAACCTGCCTCCACATCAACCAACCTGCTCCAGTCTGCCTGCATGCCAGCTGAACCTGATCACCCACCTGATTCTGCCAAACATCTGCCTGCTATCCAGCCAGTGTCTCCGCCTGATGTCCCGGCCTTCCAGCCTGACGCCTTCCAGCCTGATGTCCCGGCCTTCCAGCCTGACGCCTTCCAGCCTGATGTCCCAGTCTTCCAGCCTGACGCCTTCCAGCCTGATGTCCCGGCCTTCCAGCCTGACGCCTTCCAGCCTGACGCCTTCCAGCCTGATGTCCCGGCCTTCCAGCCTGATGTCCCGGCCTTCCAGCCTGATGTCCCGGCCTTCCAGCCCGATGTCCCGGCCTTCCAGCCCGATGTCCCGGCCTTCCAGCCCAATGTCCCGGCCTTCCAGCCCAATGTCCCGGCCTTCCAGCCTGATGCCTTGCAGTCTGATGTCCCGGCCTTGCAGTCTGATGTCCCGGCCTTGCAGTCTGATGTCCCGGCCTTGCAGTCTGATGTCCCGGCCTTGCACTCTGATGTCTTGCAGTCTGATATCCTGGCCTTGCAGTCTGATGTCTTGCAGTCTGATGTCCCGGCCTTCCAGTCTGATGTCTTGCAGTCTGATGTCCTGGCCTTCCAGTCTGATGTCTTGCAGTCTGATGTCCCGGCCTTCCAGTCTGATGTCTTGCAGTCTGATGTCCCAGCCTTCCAGTCTGATGTCTTGCAGTCTGATGTCTCGGCCTTCCAGTCTGATGTCCCGGCCTTCCAGTCTGATGCCTTCCAGTCTGATGTCCCGGCCTTCCAGTCTGATGTCCCGGCCTTCCAGTCTGATGTCCCGGCCTTCCAGCCTGACGCCTTCCAGCCTGATGTCCCGGCCTTCCAGCCTGACGCCTTCCAGCCTGATGTCCCGGCCTTCCAGCCTGACGCCTTCCAGCCTGATGTCCCGGCCTTCCAGCCTGACGCCTTCCAGCCTGATGTCCCGGCCTTCCAGCCTGACGCCTTCCAGCCTGATGTCCCGGCCTTCCAGCCTGATGCCTTCCAGCCCGATGTCCCGGCCTTGCAGCCTGATGCCTTGCAGCCTGATGCTTTGCAGCCTGATGTCCCGGCCTTGCAGTCTGATGTCCCGGCCTTGCAGTCTGATGTCTTGCAGTCTGATATCCTGGCCTTGCAGTCTGATGTCTTGCAGTCTGATGTCCCGGCCTTCCAGTCTGGTGTCTTGCAGTCTGATGTCTCGGCCTTCCAGTCTGATGTCCCGGCCTTCCAGTCTGATGCCTTCCAGTCTGATGTCCCGGCATTCCAGTCTGATGCCTTCCAGTCTGATGTCCCGGCCTTCCAGTCTGATGTCCCGGCCTTCCAGTCTGATGCCTTCCAGTCTGATGTCCCGGCCTTCCAGCCCGATGCCTTCCAGTCTGATGTCCCGGCCTTCCAGCCTGCCGTTCCGGTGCCTGCCTTGCAGCCTCCCGGTCTGATGTGCCAGCCTCCCGGTCTGATGTGCCAGCCTCCCGGTCTGATGTGCCAACCTCCCGGCCTGAGGTGTTCCTGTCCGCTGCCCAGCCTGAAGTGCCGGTGCCCGCTGTCCAGCCTGCGGTGCCCGCTGCACCAGCTTGATGTGCCTGTGCCGGCTGCCCAGCTTGATGTGTCAGTTGCACAGTTCAAGGTGACTGCTGCCCAGTCCGATAATCTGGACCCTGCCGATGACCTGGAGCCTGCCGCCCAACCCAACGACCTGAAGCCTGCCGCCCAGTTCGATGTGCCTGCTGCTAAACCTGTTATGACTCCGCCTGCTGCCCAGTTTGATGCCATGGACTTGTCCCAGCAGCAGCTAGTTGGAGCATCCGGAGGCCGCTCCTTTGAGGGGGGGGTACTGTCAGGAAATGTTCCATCCGCTGATATCTGTCTTTTGGCGTGCAGTACTGTGGTCCACCAGCAGGTGTCTCCTGTCAGTTTTGAGCTGTCAAGAGAGCTTTTCCCTGCTGATGTTATATCATCTTTGGGCTGCAGTACTGGCGTCCATCAGTGGATGGATCCTGGCAGTATGGAGCAGGCAGCACCTCCTGCAATCAGGTGTCACTTGAGGCCAATCACAGGCCTATAAATAGCTGGCAAGCACTCATATGTTTACCTTGGTATTGTTCCTTGTGCCCTGACCTGCTGCTTGTAATCCTGAGCCTGATTCTGAACCTGTCCCTGCGCCCTGAACCTGTGACCCGTGGTTCTGATCCTGTTTCCCTGTCCTGGTCCCTACCCTGTCCCACCTGTTACCATTATCCCTGTCCTGCAGTCTTATCCGTCCTTCCTCTCCCTGTCCTGTGTTCCTTACCCCATCTGCTGATCTCCCCGTGTATGACCTTGGCCTGGCTTGTATCTCGGATTCTGGACTGCCCTTGTTTATTTACTGATCCTCTGTGCATGACCCTGGCCTGCCTATCGTTTACGATCCTGGTATTTCCCATTTATTATACATATCTGTCTGTTGTTGTTTGGGGGTCTCTGTTGGTTGATTTATTGCACTGTGTGGTTGTATTTATATTATTCACTTTCCTTAATAAATCATTATATTTCACTTATACACGTTTGGGTTTCCTCTGTTGCAGTCCACACAGTTCTGGTCTTATCTGATAAGTGACAGATAGAGATACAGCTCCAGCCTGAACTCATCCTGGCATTGTTCCTCTGACATGTTCTCCCCACCTACAGGGATATGATTAAGCCATCTAGGTGGGACGAAACATATCAGAGAAGCATAGCCAGGAGGAGTTCAGACTGAAGGCATTTCTTTACCTCTCTACATAGTGGCTGGGTTCCGATGTGCGGTGTCTCCACCTTCTGTTTTCCTTAAATACAAACTGGACTTAAGATAAAGATTTAGGAATGGCTGCTTCACCTTCCCAGGTTCCCCACCGGCACAGTTGAAACATCCCTCTCGCCGAGCACCCCCCTTACTATGGGGCACCCAAGCACGCTCACTCCTGAGTCACTGCTTTCTGTGTCCATTCACACACATGGAGCGTGGCTCCGCCCAGCCACACTCTCTCCTTATTGGCTCACTACCTATGATTGACAGTCAATGAGGAAGGAGAGACCTTGGAGAGCCTCTGCTCTCCTGCACATCGCTGGATCGAGATGGGGCTCAGGTCAGTATTATGGGGGCCGCTGCATACAGAAGTTTTTTTACCTTCACGCATAGACTGCATGAGTGTTTAAAAAAACCTTGAACCCTTACAACCACTTTTAATATATTTATGTACATAGAAGAAATCAGATTTGCTTGCTTGGTAGTGCAGCACATAGATTGTACTTTAAGTAGCATTTCTCTAGGTGACTCTATAAAAGTAGTGCACCTAGGGTGGGCAAAGTAGTAGTGCACCTAGGGTGGAAAAAGTAGCCGTGCACCTAGGGTGGACAAAATAGTAGTGCACCTAGGGTGGGCAAAGTATTAGTGCACCTAGGGTGGGCAAAGTATTAGTGCACCTAGGGTGGGCAAAGAAGTAGTGCACCTAAGGTGGACAAAGTAGTAGTGCACCTAGGGTGGACAAAGTAGTAGTGCACCTAGGGTGGACAAAATAGTAGTGCACCTAGGGTGGACAAAATAGTAGTGCACCTAGGGTGGACAAAATAGTAGTGCACCTAGGGTGGACAAAATAGTAGTGCACCTAGGGTGGGCAAAGTAGTAGTGCACCTAGGGTGGGGGTGGGGGGATATGGTCTTTCTCAGGTACAGCCAGCTACTGGGGACATGCAAGCCAATGAAGGGTAATAATCCATATTAAATGTATCAGTTTAAAATTATTCAGTATGAAATTATGATTAATACAAGCTAACAGAAATCATCTACTGGTCTTTAAAGATTTTTATGAAGGTCCCTGGGGCAGGTTGTGATTGTTTTCCTGGATAATTGGGTTGGATATAACACCGGCTCCACATATCTAGAAATAAAACGGTGTTTGGGGTCTGAATCTGATTGTTAAACAATTACATCCCAAAGGAGTAAGAGGACGATGGGAATGCCTGCGTTCTTTATTATATTTATATATATAAGAGATTAGTACAATGGTAAGAGATACTTCAGATTGCAGCGTGGAAAAGTGAATGAATCCTGTAAATATCACCCAATTCTCTACAGTTGTTATATGACACGACAATAACCAGCAATACTACAACAAAAGAAGAGGAAGAAACAAAAAAATATTTTTCAAGTAAATAATTGCATTATTTAGGATTTCCGACAATCGGCAGATCGTCAATCTATGTATAGATGTATACAGTGATTGTTCCTTCTGGAAGAAATGCTTCTGATCATTTTGCTCACCTTCCTCCATGCATTTACAGTAGATTTGAACCCAAACTGGATGACCTTCAGTTTACTCTGTGCATCGTGTATCCAACAATTGTTATTTTTTTTCCATAACTATTGTTACCATGTACATAAATTAATATATCAATCAATATGTTGCTCTAGTTATTTTTTTATTTATAATATATTTTTCCCTTTATTTGCAAACTTAAAAAAAAAAAGTTACAAGACCTATTACAAAAATAACAATTCATAGGAATATATTTACAACACCAATAAGGTACACAAAAAAATAAAAAATATATAAAATCCAAAAAAATTCAAGTATGCAGTGACTAAAAAAGAAATAAATGAATACATAAATAAATAAATAGATGATTAAATACAAAAAGAAATGAATACATAAATAAATAAATAAATAAATAGATGAATAAATACAAAAAGAAATGAATACATAATTAAATAAATAGATGAATAAATACAAAAAGAAATGAATACATAAATAAATAAATAAATACTGTATTTATTGGCGTATAACACTCACTTTTTCACCATGAAAATCGGGTGCAAATAGCGTGTGCGTGTTTTACGCCAATACAAAAATGTACGTTTTGTCCTGAAACTTCCCTCTTAAAATGAATGTGCGGGTTATACACCAATAAATACTGTAGATGAATAAATACAAAAAGAAATGAATACATAAATAAATAAATAGATGAATAAATACAAAAAGAAATGAATACATAAATAAATAGATGAATAAATACAAAAAGAAATGAATACATAAATAAATAAATACTGTAGATGAATAAATACAAAAAGAAATGAATACATAAATAAATAGATGAATAAATACAAAAAGAAATGAATGCATAAATAAATAAATACTGTATTTATTGGTGTATAACACTCACTTTTTGACCATGAAAATCGGGTGCAAATAGCGTGTGCATGTTATACACCAATACAAAAATGTACGTTTTTTCCTGAAACCTCCCTCTTAAAATGAATGTGCGTGTTATACACCTGTGCGTGTTATACGCCAATAAATACGGTAGATTAATAAATACAAAAAGAAATGAATACATAAATAAATAAATAGATGAATAAATACAATAAGAAATTAATATATAAATAAATAAATACTGTATTTATTGGTGTATAACACTCACTTTTTCGCCATGAAAATCGGGTGCAAATAGCATGTGCGTGTTTTACGCCAATACAAAAATGTAAGTTTTTTTCCTGAAACTTCCCTCTTAAAATGAATGTGCGTGTTATACACCTGTGCGGGTTATACGCCAATAAATACGATAGATGAATAAATATAAAAAGAAATGAACACATAGATAAATAAATAGATGAATAAATACAAAAAGAAATGAATACATAAATAAATAAATAAATAAATAGATGAATAAATACAAAAAGAAATTAATATATAAATAAATAAATAGATGAATAAATACAATAACAAATGAATACATAAATAAATAAATATTGTATTTATTGGCGTATAACACTCACTTTTTCACCATGAAAATCGGGTGCAAATAGCGTGTGCGTGTTTTAGGCCAATACAAAAATTTAAGTTTTTTCCTGAAACTTCCCTCTTAAAATGAATGTGCGTGTTATACACCTGTGCGGGTTATACGCCAATAAATACGATAGATGAATAAATACAAAAAGAAATGAACACATAAATAAATAAATAGATGAATAAATACAAAAAGAAATGAATACATAAATAAATAAATAGATGAATAAATACAAAAAGAAATGAATATGTAAATAAATAAATAGATGAATAAATACAATAACAAATGAATACATAAATAAATAAATACTGTATTTATTGGCGTATAACACTCACTTTTTCACCATGAAAATCGGGTGCAAATAGCGTGTGCGTGTTTTACGCCAATACAAAAATGTACGTTTTGTCCTGAAACTTCCCTCTTAAAATGAATTTGCGGGTTATACACCAATAAATACTGTAGATGAATAAATACAAAAAGAAATGAATACATAAATAAATAAATAGATGAATAAATACAAAAAAAAATGAATATATAAATAAATAAATAGATGAATAAATACAAAAATAAATGAATACATAAATAAATAAATAGATGAATAAATTCAAAAAGAAATGAATACATAAATAAATAAATAGATGAATAAATTCAAAAAGAAATGAATACATAAATAAATAGATGAATAAATACAAAACGAAATGAATACATAAATAAATAAATAGATAAATAAATTCAAAAAGAAATGAATACATAAATAAATAGATGAATAAATACAAAAAGAAATGAATACATAAATAAATAAATAGATGAATAAATACAAAAAGAAATGAATACATAAATAAATAAATAAATAGATGAATAAATACAAAAATAACTGAATACATAAATAAATAAATAGATGAATAAATTTTAAAAAGAAATGAATACATAAATAAATAGATGAATAAATACAAAAAGAAATGAATACATAAATAAATAAATTCAAAAAGAAATGAATACATAAATAAATAGATGAATAAATACAAAAAGAAATGAATACATAAATAAATAAATAGATGAATAAATACAAAAAGAAATGAATATATAAATAAATAAATAGATGAATAAATACAAAAAGAAATTAATACATAAATTGTGAGTAGTCCAGTTTTAACCCTGGTTCACACTGAGCTGCGGGAATGAAGCCATGCAATTTCAGCTGAACTCGATTTCACTCCCACATGTCAGTCTTGATTTTGGCGGCAATTTCACAGACCTCTGTGCCGGTTTCTGCACAGACGTCAATGGAAATCACACCCCGAAACCGCAAAATGTAGTACAGAAACCACCGCAAATGCAGCGTCCCACCAATTCAGACGGTGCCATTGCTGGCATTTGCCGCCGATTTCACATGTCGAATCGCATGTCAAAACGGACCAATTCCGCGGACGAATGTTGGATGGCAGGCTTATAAATTTTCCCGCGGACTGTTTTCACATTTTCTGATTGTGTTTACACAAGTCTGTCAGACAAAAGTCTAAAGTACAAACATGCATGCTCGGAAGCAAGGGTGAGCCAGAAGCGGTCAGTCTTGTAAACTAGTGTTCATAATGGAGAATTAACATTCGTGACGAGGCAAATTATGAAATATCTAAATGCAGCGCACATTCTCTTCTTCTTTAATGGGATAATAATGAAGCTGCTTTGCTGGTGATACTGATGGAGTTATTACAAACAAATTTTCAAAATCTTTTTTTTCTAGTGATATCAAGAATAATATTATGCTTGTTATTTTTATTTTTATTTTATTTTTTTTGTGCGAGTTACCACAACGCCATTATCCCGTAGTTTTTAAGATCAAAGATACAACTATGTTTGTGTCCCTTGTCAATTGTACATTCTACTGTTTAAAATGTAACTGCCTACTACCAAAGTGTCATTTGAAGTAAAACACATAGCCAAGTATTATTCTACACAATTGTGCATTAAAAAAAAGAAAACAAAGAAAATTAGACGTGCTATCTGCCAATATAACTTAACCAAAAAGTGCATTCTATGCATCCAAAAATATAGAAAATATACCAAATCAAATCATTATTATTCAACCGAAAATAAAACAAAAGTCTCATGCATGTGTCCTGCTTCTTAATATAGGGGGTCAACAATGCCAAGAGTTGGTGAAAGCAGAGGTCGGCCATCCGGAGATATTTTCGAAAATCTTCCGCATTATTCTCCTGGAGCTCCTGCAGCAAAGGCATATGACATAATTGGTCACGATTAATAAAGCAACCAATTTTTGGTACAAGAACTCCTCCTGTTCCTGTTTCTGTACTGGACTTGGCTCAAAGCAATAACTCCAAGGCCAATAATAAATAACATGTTATCTCCTCCGATTCCACAACATGGCTGGTTGAAGAACTAACTGAAAAGCACGAAATGAAAAGCACGAGTCAACACTCACCAAACTTCTATTAACACAAAATTAGCAGAAGGAGCCCAAAGGGTGGCACATGACAATTGAACTTCCTCCTTGTAGTCCGTCCAATACGTCACTTAGTTTGTGTTTGTTGGCCGACAATTCCTTGCCATTTGTATGCAAGACAAGTTCCTGGCCAACGCCCTTTGGACAAAGGTCTGACGTTTTGTCTGTGGAAAATCCGATTGTGTATACAGGGCTTTAATGTATGTGTAATTATGACCCCGCTTAAAATATTAGTAAAAAGTTATAATGGTATGTGCAAATATGTTACATAAATCACACTAAATAAATATATGTAATCAAGTGGCATTGCAATATGGAAACTTGAAAATATAAATAGAGTGACAATACAAACACAGATGTTGACACAACCTGTTTGCACTGTCTATTTAGTCACATATTTTTTAAGGTTACATATTGCAATGCCATTTGATTAGATATATTTATTTAGTGTTATTTATGTAACATATTTGTACATACCATTATCTACATAACTACCTATACAGTATATCGATTTTCACATATATAGTGATTATATAGATCTGCTGCTTATTGAATTAATTTAATTTAATTCGTTTCACATCCATGGTGTGGATTCATTAACACAATTTACATCCTTCATGACCAGGGCATTTTTTGCTATTCAGCACTGCTCTGCTTTAACTGACAATTGCGCGGTCATGCAACACTGTACTCAAATGACATTTATATAATTTGTTTTACATAATTAGATGTTTTTTTGGTGGTATTTAATCATCACTAGGTTTTTTTTTTTTTGTTTTTTTTTGCCATATAAATGATAAAATTCCAAAATCTTGGAAAAAAAAAAAAATGTTTTTCTTTTTGTTATAAAATTAATGAATCTTTCTTCATAAATTTAGGCTAACGTATTCTACTACATTTCTTTGGTAAAAATCAAATCAATGTATATTATTTATGCCCCCCACACACGATCCGAATATCGTACGACAGATCCTACGCCGTTTTCGGTTAATAATCGCAAGTAGAAATTGAATAGCTGTAGTGATGTCATGTGTTGCAATGTATTTGTATTGTATTTTTCGGAACGACAACTATACTGACTAAACGCAAATCGTACGATCTGGAATCGTACGAGGAAAATTTCCGCGCATGTCCGATCGAATATTATCGGATGAGCGGTTGCGATCGGCTGACGAAAGTAGTGTACACACGATCCGAAAATGGTACGATCCTTCCTCGGACTACCGTTTTCGTACAATGTTCGGATTGTGTGTACAGGCCATTAGTCTGTTACAACATTTGCACTTATGGGTAAGCCTATAATAAGGCTTACCTGTAGGTACTGTAAATATCTCCTAAACTTTCACAGTTTAGGAGATATTCAATATATACGCTTTTGCCGACGTCATCGGTGCGTGCGCACTGAAGAAAGGGCCCGCTGAGGCCGTTTCTTCAGGGCCTGTGCCGTGTCCAGGGCTCCCGCGCGCATGCACAGAAGTGACGTCATCGTGTCTCCGCTTCTCCGGCCAATCACAGCACCGGAGCCCGCAAACTCAGGAGTAACTCCGGTGAAAGATGTCGGCCATGTACTTGGAGTGCCGGCGCTGATTCAGGGCATCGTTCTAAGGTAAGTATTTCATAATGAGGTAGTATGCAATGCATACTACCTCATTATGCCCTTGTCTTGCAGGTATTTTTTTTTGTTTTTGTTTTTTTGTTTTTTGGAGGTTTACAACCTCTTTTTTTGTATATTTAAAAATTGATCAATCCTGATGTACTGATCTCATTTCTTGAAGCCTTAAATTATCCGGATAGTTCAAACACTCCCCAAATGACCCCTTTTTGGAAAGTATACAGTTTAAGGCACAATATTTAGAAAGAGGCATGGTGAGTTTTTTGAAGTTGTACTTTTTGTCACTTTTTTTTCTTTTTTCAATATATATATTTTTGACATACTGAACTGTCACAGGTGAAGTACAGCATCATATTACTTGTGTGCTGGTGATCAGGGTTACTTTAATTTTATTTTATTTTATTTTTTTATATTTTTAACATTTTTTTTTTTTTTAATTATGACATTGTTTGTTTTTTTTACAGCGAGGGAAAAATGTATTTGATCCCCTGGTGATTTTGTACACTGACAATGAAATGATCGGTCTATAATTTTAATGGTAGGTTTATTTTAACAGTGAGACAGAATAACAACAACATTTATATAGAATTTTTTTTTTTTTTTTATAAAGTTATAAATTGATTTGCATTTTGATGAGTGAAAAAAGTATTTGATCACCTCTCAATCAGCAAGATTTCTGTCTCCAAAGTGTCTGCTATACAGGTAACAGCTTGTTACCTCTATTAAAGACACCTGCCCACAGAAGCAATCAATCAATCAGATTCCAATCTCTTCACCATGGCCATGACCAAAGAGCCATCCAAGGGTGTCAGGGACAAGATTGTAGACCTGCACAAGGCTGGAATGGGCTACAAGACCACCGCCAAGCAGCTTGGTGAGAGGGTGACAAGAGTTGGTGCGATTAATGGAAGAAACAGAAAATAACTGCCAATCTCTCTCGGTCTGGGGCTCCATGCAAGATCTCACCTTGTGGAGTTTCAATGATCATGAGAACGGTGAGGAATCAGCCCAGAACTACATGAGAGAATCTTGTCAATGATCTCAAAGCAGTTGGGACCATAGTCACCAAGAAAACAATTGGTAACACACTACGCCATGAAGGATTAATATCTTGCAGCGCTCGCAAGGTCCCCTTGCTCAAGAAAGCACATGTACAGGCCCATCTAGGGGTGTTTTTCTGCTAAGGGGACAAGACAAGATCACCACATCAAAGGAACAATGGATGTGGCAATGTACCATCAAATCTTGGGTGAAAGCCTCCTTCCCTCAGCCAGGGCATTGAAAATGGGTAGTGGATGGGTATTCCAGGATGACAATGACCCAAAACACACGGTCAAGGCATCAAAGGAGTGGCTCAAGAAGAAACGCATTAAGGTTCTAGAGTGGCCTAGCCAATCTCCAGACCCTAATCCCATAGAAAATATGTGGAAGGAGCTGAAGGTTCAAGTTAGCAAAAGTCAGCCTTGAAACGTTAATGACTTGGAGAGGATCTGCAAAAAGGAGTGGAAGGAGTGGGACAAAATCCCTCCTGAGATGTGTGCTAACCTGGTGGCCAACTACAAGAAATGTCAGACCTCAAGTCATGTTTTGTGATATTTGGGGTCAAATATTTATTTCACTCATTAAAATGCAAAATAAATGTATACATTTTTTGAAATGTGTTTTTCTGGATATTTTTGTTGTTATTCTGTCTCTCACTGTTAAAATTATAGACTGATCATTTCCTTGTGAGTTGGCAAACATACAAATTTAGCAGGGGATCAAATACTTTTTCCCTCACTATACATACCCTCATCAACATCTGACTGTTGTGTACTAGGTGTCGTGTGACCGCACAGTGATCACAAAGTACCTGGGCCCGATACCAAGCATCACAAGCTGCTGTGACTAGTGGACACGTTAGTCACAGATTGTGACGCGACGGGTACGTCACAGTTCCTGCTCAAGCCACCAAGCTTCTCGGCAAGTGGTCATTTATAATAATAATAATTTTTTCATTAGAAAAAAGTGTATGTAATGATAAAAACCTTTTTCAGTTGGATAGAGTAGGTAAAGGTCAGGTTTATTTTTTATTTTTTTTCAGGGTTTTTTTTCTATCTCGGTCCCTTGAGGGAGATTTCACTTCAGTCCCTGTCCCAGAAACACAACAGGACATTACAGATCTTTCCAAAAGGAGACCATCTGAAGCTAAAAAGAAAATTTTGCTTTTATATACATTTAATAGAAGTTGCTACTGCAGACTTGATATGAAAGGTGCAGGCTGCAGGAAATTTTTTCTGATTCTTTACTACTTAAAGATTTAATTAATAAAACAAATAATATACAACAACTGGAGCCGAAGAAGCCGAGTTCTGTATACTTGTTCCGGGTCAGTGAGCCTCTAGGCCAGTGAACCTTGGCACCCCAGATGTTTTTGAACTCCATTTCCCATGATGCTCAACTGCACCGCAGAGTGCATGAGCATCATGGAAAATGTAGTTCCAAAACATCTGGGGTGTCAAGGTTCGCCATCACTGCTCTGAGTAGTGTAGCCAGGATTAAATAAATTACCCCAAATGCCGGGCCTTTGAATATTTTAGCATTGATTGTTTCCCTTTGAATATAGTCTTACCAGCAGAGCTGATATATAATCAAGTCATTCATGACTTCTTGATTGTTTACTATTGTGATGCTGTGATTGGCCCACGGCTATCACATAGTACATGGTGCTGTGATTGGCTCAGGCACCATGTGATCTCTGCTGACCAATCACAGGTCACACACAGTAGTAAACAATGATGTTATTAACAAATTGTATTCATGTCTCTTGTTCACTATGTTACATATGCACAGAGATCACGTGGTATCTGGGCCCCTCACAGTGGGCCCATACCGAGCACCGCAATCTGTTGTGTCTGGTGGACACAGCAGTTGCAGAGCATGCTGCAGTGTGCCCCAGGGGGGTAAGGCCCAGGGAGAGCCGTCTGCCAGCAGTATGATTAGTCAGCAAGTGGTTAAAAAACAGTCTTAATGTTTTAACATCTACTGTAGGACACCGATTGGTATAATCTTTATACAAACTATTTTCATAAACAAATTAAATGCTTATTTTAACTATTTCAGACCAAAACATCATGGGTGTCAAGAACAAGACTCAAGTGACCATGTTTGAGTTTTCTGGTCTTACTGATGATAAATTAGTTGCTCCGATCCTCTTCGTGCTCTTTTTAGTGGTTTACACAGTGACCGTGCTTGGAAACGTCGGAATGATAGCAACGGTTAATATCTCACCCACCCTCCACACACCAATGTACTACTTATTGAGCTATCTCTCTATGGTGGACCTCTTCTACTCTTCAGTAATTACACCTAAAATGTTGTCTGACCTCCTTTCCAAGAGAAAGTTAATCACATTCATGGGTTGCAGCCTTCAGTTCTACTTCTTTTGTGCACTGGCAGGTACAGAGGTCTATATCCTCTCAGGAATGGCATATGACCGATATGTTGCTATATGCCACCCTCTTCACTATATCTCAGTGATGACTAAGAAGAAATGTCTCGATCTTGTTATTCTCTCTTTCGTTGTTGGCTTTGTGCAGTCAGTTGCACAGACCAGCAGTCTATTCAGTCTTGAATTCTGTGGCTCTAACATTATAGACCACTTCTACTGTGACATCCCTCCTCTGGTCAGGCTATCCTGTTCCGAAACCCGCACCTGCACCATCGTCACCCTTTTCTTTGTGTGTTTTTGTGGTTTAAGTTCAATGACAAACATCCTGGTATCCTACACCCTCATCATTCCATCTATCTTACGGATAAACTCTGTGGCTGGCAGGAGGAAAGCATTTAGCACTTGCTCCTCACATCTTATGTGTGCTACCATTTTCTATGTTGCAGTTGTCTGTGCTTACTTTCATCCATCCTCCAGTACCCTCAAAATACAGGAAAAGGTGGCCTCTGTATTCTACACAGCGGTGACTCCAATGTTGAATCCAATTATCTACAGTCTGAGGAACCAAGAGGCGAAAAAGTCCATCTTAAGACTGCTTCAGAAAAGTTCCCATTAACATATATGATATCATGAGACCTGTTCAGCTTCAATGTACCTAGGTCAAAAGATGGTTGATGATAACCTGGGTGGAAAGAGATATAGAAGGAGTCATTGTTGATCTTTTCTATCTGTCATGGCAATCCAGTTTTATCTCAGCTAATTCAAGATATGGTTACATGGGAAATACTGTGTAGTCTTCTTTTAAAGAGTCATTGGCCCCAAGAAGCATACAGGATTATGTAGTCTTGACTGCACTAGCTGCATACCTCTTATGAAGTCTGTGACTAATAGTTGAAAAAAATATCCAAAGCAAAAAGCTTTTTTTATTGAAAGAATAGGAAAAGACTGAAATTCCTGTAAGTTTTTCTTAGCCCTTGTACACACGGAAAATGTCCGATCGGACCGCGTTGTCGGATAATCCGACCGTGTGTGGTCTCCATCGGACTGTTTCCGTCGGAATATCCGACGGACCAAGTTTTCCAGCTTGGCTATAAAATTTTCCGACAACATGATCTGATCGGACTTTGTCCGATCATGTGTAGAGAATTCCCATCGGGCAAAGTGCCACGCATTCTCAGATCAAATTCCTACACCAAAGCTTTCGGCTACTAGCGTGAACGTAGTCCCGTCATAACGAAATAACGTCATCACGTTCTGAACGATCGGATTTTCCGCCAACTTTGTCCGACCGCGTGTATGCAAAAGTTTCGGACAAAGTCCGTCGGAAAAAATCTGACGGATTTGGTTGTCGTGTGTACAAGGGCTTATGGAGATCTCTCCTCAATTCCTGTTCAGGAGACACAACAAGAAGTAAAAAGAAATTGCATTAAATCCCCACACCTCCTGTTCTGGAGAAAATTATAACATTTTGGATTTCCAATCACTTTTTTTCCTGGTGACAATGATCACAAATACCCCCTTTAGGGAAATTCCTCTCCCAGGTGGGTTATGTGGGTGGGACTAGATTAGCCCTTTATATTCGGGGCTGGAAGGGATTAAAGTCAGAGGTTGATGGGAAAAGGTGGCCTGCAGTACACCACTATATGAAATGAATGTCTAAGTATAGGCCCATTGAAGAACCCATCTAAGGGAACCTACAGTAAGGGAACTGGTAGTGCTGGTCGGCATCCCCATGTTAAAGTTAAATTTGAACTGTAGAGTGTTGCTGATGTCAGGTGCAAAGAGGCATATTGGTGTTTTGAAAAAAACTGTGCACACTGTTCTTGCTACAGTAAAACTTTAAAAAGGCTGAACATGTGGACATTAAATTATTTTGGGAGGTGGGCCTTGGGCTGGAAGAATATAAGCAATCAAGATGGTGGAGTTTCTCCAAACTACAGATGTACAGTAAAAAATAAAATAAATAACTGTTGCGCTTATATTACAACTTGAAAAAAAAATAATCACATAAACAGCAGCTAGCACAATATTAAAGAAATTACAATAAAAAGTTATATGGGTGAAGTGCAGCGAAAGCATAAAAAGTCCACAGGAAATAAATCCAGGAGACAGTGTTCAAGATGGTTAACAGAAAGTGACAAATAGAGGAAACCATCACCGGCACCCAATCACACAGCCACTTACCTTCCTTAGTGGACCTTCATTACAAAGGCCACATTAGCATTTCTTTGACACAAGAAACCCATTAATGTCCATATATCCTGATCCTGGGGCAGCAAGCCAGAATATGGATGTACCAGCCCCCAATAACAGCTTTCCTTTTCAAACGTCACCACAAATTATTCAATTTCATGTGAATAAAGAGGAGATAAACCTCATGGTGCAGTATGTCTATCAGGGATGGGCTTTATGTTCGAGTCAAACATGAGTTCAACTCGCACATTGGCTGTTCGCCAGTTCCCCGAACAGAGAACAATTTTGGGTGTTCGCTGCAAATTCGAAAGCCGCGGAACACCCTTTAAAAGTCTATGAGAAAAATCAAAAGTGCTAATTTTAAAGGCTTATATGCATGGTATTGTCATAAAAAGTGTTTGGGGACCTGGGTCCTGCACCAGGGGACATGTATCAATGCAAAAAAAGTTTTAAAAACGGCCATTTTTTCAGGAGCACTGATTTTAATAATGCTTAAAATGAAACAATAAAAGTGTAATATTCCTTTAAATTTCGTACCTGGGGGGTGTCTATAGTATGCCTGTAAAGGGGCGCATGTTTCCCGTGTTTAGAACAGTCTGAAAGCAAACTGACATTTCTAAAGGAAAAAAAAGTCATTTAAAACTACTCGCGGCTATAATGAATTGTCGGTCCGACAATACACATAAGAGTTCATTGATGAAAACAGCATGGAATTTCCCCACAGCGGAACCCCCAACCAAAATTTTTTTTTAAAATGTGTGGGGGTCCCCCTAAATTCCATACCAGGCCCTTCAGGTCTGGTATGAATATTAAGGGGAATCCCACGCCAAAATTAAAAAAAAATGGTGTGGGGGTCCCCCTAAAAATCCAAACCAGACCCTTATCTGAGCACGCAACCTGGCAGGCCACAGGAAAAGAGGGGGGGATGAGAGAGCACCCCCCCTGAACTGTACCAAGCCACATGCCCTCAACATTGGGAGGGTGATTTGGGGTAGCGCCCCCCCCAAAGCACCTTGTCCCCATGTTGATGGGGAGAAGGGCCTCATCCCCACAACCCTTGTCCGGTGGTTGTGGGGGTCTGTGGGCAGGGGCTTATCGGGATCTGGAAGCCCCCTTTAACAAGGGGACCCCCAGATCCTGCCCCCCCGTGTGAATTGGTAATGGGGTACAAATGTACCTCTACCATTTCACAAAAAAGTGTCAAAAAGGTTAAAAATCACAAGAGCTGGTTTTTGATAAGTCCTTTATTAATTTCTTCTTCTTTCTGCTTCTTCTTCCATCTTCTTTCTGGTCTTCCTTCGGTGTTCTTTTCCTGCCAGGTTGCGTGCTCTGAGAAGGGTCTGGTATGGATTTTTGGGGGGGCCCCCATGCCATTTTTTTCTTAATTTTGGCACGAGGCTCCCCTTAAAATCCAAAATTAGAAATGTAATTTTGCTGTCAGACTGTTCTAAATACAGGAAACATGCGCCCCTTTACAGGCATATTATAGACACCCCACAGGTACGAAATTTAAAGGAATATTACACTTTTATTGTTTCACTTTAAGCATTATTAAAATCTCTGCTCCTAAAAAAACAGCCATTTTTAAAACTTTTTTTGCATTGATACATGTCCCCTGGGGCAGGACCCAGGTCCCCAAACACTTTTCATGACAATACCATGCATATAAGCCTTTAAAATTAGCACTTTTAATTATTCATGTTCGTGTCCCATAGACTTTAACAGTGTTCGTGTGTTTTTTGCCCGTTTGCGTGTTCTGGATGCGAACCGAACGGGGGTGTTTGGCTCATCCCTAATGTCTATCAGCATTTATTATTGATAAAAGAGGAAATTAACTCACATGCTCCAAGTTATAATCACGTTTGTTTGCATAAGCATCCAGCAGTCCCCACCAGCAAGATGACCACTGCGCCCCAGCGTACAGTAGCGCCACGTCGCCAACTCCTCCCTGCGTCGTTTCATCACAGCATGGCGTCATTGTCAGGAATTCATCACCTGTTTTATCTATAATAAACATTGATAGACAAACTGCACCATGAGGTTTATATCCTCTTTATTCATGTGAAATTGAATAATTTGCGGTGACCAGCATTGGAGCGTTTGAAAAGGAAAGCTGTTACCAGGGGGCCGGTTCATCCATATTCTGGCTTTTGCTACTCAATTCCTTTGTGGCTTTGTGTAAACAGAGATTTATTTTGGTGGTATTTAATCACCACTGGGTTTTTTGTTTTTTACAATAAAACATTTTTCATTGTTTCAGATAGATAATAAAAAGAGGTATTCCTGCGCCAACTCAAATGGTTACAGCTAGCGTACTGCTGCACACACTGAGGGAAATATCTGAACATGAACAAGAATAAGAAATAAGGAAATATTTATGGACACTCTAAGGTTTTAATGCAGCGCGACCTCGAGGCGACTTGGGGCGACCTAGACCGACCTGAAGTCGGATCGCAGTCGCCCGCAGTGTGAACCGGCCCTAATTTATGCTGTTTTATGAATACTTATATTTTTTATGTATGATTTGATACGTTCTTTTTTTTTTTTGTGATTCTACGTGGGAGATTGACACAGAGATTCACAGATCAAAGGTTGATTATTGGCAGCACTTGCACTTGGGTTTATTGCTCTGGCTTATACACAATATTTATGGACACTTTTATAATCTGTTTATATACACGTATGATGTAAAATTCCTTTTACTATTTATATTTTTTTATCTGGAAGATAAGCACTTTTATTGCACGCCAGTAATTTTACTTCATTCTTGAGCCTATTATATTTCACCACTAGCCCACATTGGGCCTTTTTTTTACATTTCTGCACAGTATTAGTCAGGCAAGTGCCACTATCTGCCATATATATTATAATCTAGTGTGATCTTTTTAGCATTTTATCTACAGCGCACCACTACTCTTTTATTTCTTATTTTTCATAGTTTGTTATACAATTTTGAAAACAGGTAACTCTTCTCCTTCACTCATGTGCGTTGATGAGGCTACACTGATGGGCATTGATAGGCTGCACTGATAGGAACTGATAGGCAATGATGAAGCGGCACTGATGGGAACTGATCGGCATTGCTGAGTTTGCACTGATAGGCTGCACTGATGGGCACTAATAGACGGCACTGATGAGGAAGTTGTCAGGAACCATGAATCAGACGGAGACAGAAAATGTAGTAAAAATCACACCTTTTAATAAAATGGTAAAAATGGTACAACTGGTAAACGTAGTCAAAACCTAGCCAGGGTTCAGTAGCCAAATCGGGTGGTCAGAACAAGCCAGGAAATTAGGAATCCAGAGATCAACGTAGTCAGAGGCAGCAGACAGGATCAGGAACCAAAAGGGAGGTCGGCCAGGCAAGCCTTCAACAGGAACTTAGCAGAGAGTCTATAGATATGTTGACCAAGGCGAAGACAATTGATGAAATGAACCAGGCAGTTTAAATAGCCAGAAGGGGCTGGCTGTGGGCTTGACTGACAAACAGGAGATGATCAACAGGTGAGCCACTGTGGAATGATGAGTACTGGAAATTAATCGACAACTGAGCAACCAGAGCACAGAGAAGGAAGGGCTGAGAGCCCAGCCCTGACAGAAGCACTGATTGGAAGCACTGATGAGCACTAATTGCCAGCAGTGGTGGGCACTGTTGGGACTGCACTGATAATCAGGACATATAATTAGTCCCCTTATTATCAGTGTAGATGTCCCTTTAACACAAGCTGGTTATCCGCTCTCTTCTCAACATGAGGGGAGGAAACCTATACCCGGCTTGTCTTCACATCGTGATCACCTGTCATTGGACGCAGCTGATCATGTGGTAAAGGGCTGCTGTGATTGGCCCTTTGCCCCAATCTGTGATCAGCTGAGTCTAAAGGATTAGCAATCACAGAGCATGCCACCCTCATGCAGCAAGTGGCGCACAGGCAGTGCAATCACGGGAGGACGTCCATAGAGATCCTCCCTGCAAAGTAAGCCGGTGCTGCAGCCGTCTATAGAGCAGGCAGGAAGGGGTTAAGCATGCTTTGTCTAGCAGATAGAAAATGGCTAGATGGTTCGTCAAGGCTGGCCCTTTGCCACATACTGTCTTGTTGTGAGCTTCTGTCTATTAAATTCTTATTAAAGATGAACTTCAGAAGAAACAAATATCACCTACATATATTTGTCATGTGTATTCTTCTTGAATCTTGGTGTACTTTGTGTATTTCTACCAAATATGTGCAGTAATCCAGTTTGAAACTTTCCTTCTGTGCAGAATCTTCCTGTAATAAAGACCGCTCATTGCTGCTCTCTCTTCTTGTGCAGAGTGATTGGTCTTGTCTCCACCCCCTCCTGTAGTTTTCTACAGGCAGTCTTTAGTGGGTTGGGCCTCCTGGGCCCCTCCAACAGCTCTGCTTTCCTTAAAGGTTATATACAACACAGTGATTGTACTTTAAGGAGCCTTTATCTTGGTGACTCTATAAAGTAATGCACCCATTGTGGAAAAAGTAGTAGTGCATCTAGGGTGGGCATAGTAGTAGTGTAACATAGGGTGGGTAAAGGAGTAGTGTACCTAGAGTGTGTGGGGGGGGGGGGGGGTGGGCTTTCTCAGGTATAGCCAGCTACTGCGGACATGCAAGCCAATGACGGGTAATAATTAGGGATGAGACGAACACCCCCCAGTTTGGATTCGCAGCAGAACATGCGAACAGGCAAAAAATTTGTTCAAACACACGCACACCGTTAAAGTTTATGGGACACGAACATGAAAAATCTAAAGTGCTAATTTTTAAGGCTTATATGCAAGTTATTGCCATAAAAAGTGTTTGGGACCCGGGTCCTGCCCCCGGGGACATATATCAATGCAAAAAAAAAGTTTTAAAAATGGACGTTTTTACGGGAGCAGTGATTTTAATAATGCTTAAAGTGAAACAATAAAATAATAAAACAATAAAAATTAAATATTCCTTTAAATATCATGCCTGGGGGCGTGTCCTTAGTATGCCTGTAAAGTAGCGCATTTTACCTATGTTTAGAACAATGCCACAGCAAAATTAAATTTCTAAAGGAAAAAACGTACAAAACTACTCGAGGCTGTAATGTATTGTCAGGTCCTGGCAATATAGATGAAAATCATTGAAGAAAACGGCACGGGTTACCCCCCCCCCCCCAGTCCATTACCAGGCCCTTTAGGTCTGGTATGAATATTAGAGGGAACCCCATACCCAAATTTAAAAAGAAAATGGCATGGGGTTCCCCCAGGCCCTATATAATCTGAACAGCAGTATATATACTATACAGCCTGCCCTATATGCTCTGCAGAAAATTGGGCCTGAGGTGTTGGTGGTACCAGAACACTGTAACTCTCACAGTTACTCTTGGTGGGCTGCTGTGAAATATTATATCAATATTATATCAAGAATTGTAATTACATGCCCCTGTTAAACAGGGGCAGACAAATTGGGCCTTTTATGGTGGTAGTGGCGGTGGTGCCACAACACTGTAAGCCCTCACAGATACTCTTGTTGGACTCAGGAATGGCCCCTGCTGTGAAATAGTAAAGAATTTTAATTGCATGCCCCTGTTAAACAGCAGTATATATATTATACAGCCTGCCCTATATACTCTGCAGAAAATTGGGCCTTAGGTGGTACAAGAACACTGTAACTCTCACAGTTGCTCTTGATGGGCACAAGAACAGGCCCTGCTGTGAAATATTAGATCAAAACTTGTAATTACTGTATTTATCGGCGTATAACACAAGCCAGCGTATAACACGCACCCCAAGTTTAGGAGGGAATTGTAAGGAAAAAAACTTTTAGAAGGGAAGTTTAAGGAAAAAAAACGTACATTTAAATACCCGTCAATGCAGCCCTGCCCACTGTCCATCTGCAGCCTTGTTCAGTGTCTTTGCAGCCCTGTGTCTCTTTGCAGCCCTGTGTCTCTTTGCAGCCTTGTGTCTCTTTGCAGCCTTGTGTCTCTTTGCAGCCCTGTGTTTCTTTGCAGCCCTGTGTCTCTTTGCAGCCCTGTGTCTCTTTGCAGCTTCATTGCAGGAATTTAAAATTGGCGCCGATCTACGCTGATTGGGAGCGGAGCGAGCGCCGCCGACATAAACAAAGCCTAGTGCACTCGGCTAGTCCCGGCTCCTCTCACAGTCCCGCCCACGAGACTGTGAGTAGAGCCGAGACTAGCCGAGGGTACTCGGCTTTGTGTATGTCGGTGGTGCTCGCTCCGCTCTGCACACAGTCACGTCCAGTCCCGCCCCTATGATGGACATAACACAGATCCAATGGCGGGACTGGGCATGACTGTGAGCGGAGCGAGCACTGCCGACATACACAAAGCCGAGTACACCCGGTTAGTCTCGGCTCCGCTCACAGTCACATGGCCGAGACTGCGAGAGGAGCCGAGACTAGTCTAGTACACTCGGCTTTGAGTATGTCGGCAGGGCTCGCTCCGCTCCCAATCAGCGGGGATCGGCGTATAACACGCACCCACGATTTTCCCCTGATTTTAAGGGGGAAAAAGTGTGTGTTATACGCCGATAAATACGGAACATGCCCCTGTTAAACAGGGGCATAAAAATTGGGCCTTGGGTGGTATTGGTGGTGCCACAACACTGTAACCCCTCACATATACTCTTGTTGGGCACAGGAACAGGCCCTGCTGTGAAATATTAGATCAAAAATTGTAATTACATGCCCCTGTTAAACAGGGGCAGAAAAATAGGGCCTTGGGTGGTGGTGCCCTAAACCAAAAATATTGTTGGAAGTTAGCATCATCAATATTAAGGAGGGATAGGATAGTCAGCATAAGCAGTCTTTAATGGATTCCACATCCATAGCAAATTCAGTCAGGTGCTTGATAGCTGCTAATCCAAGACTGATTCATTTTTATGCATGTGAGCCTATCAACAGAGTCTGTGGACAGGCGCACTCTTTGATCCATTACAAACCCTCTAGCTTGCTTTCAGAAAGCATGCTGAATGCAGGACAGGCCACTAGCTCAATTGCATATTGAGCTAGTTCCGGCCAGTGGTCCATCCTCAAGACCCAGTAACCCAGTGGATGCTCTGTTGGAAAGGTCTCCAAGTCTGCTCTTGCCGCTAGATATTCTTGCACCATGTAATGAAGATGCTGGCTATGGTTGTTTGAAGTGATCAGACCATGGTGCTGAGGACTGAAAATTGTTTAAAGGCATCGGTCAGCCGGCCATCTTCTCCACCGCTCTTCCTCCAACCGAACGAAGCCTCAGCAACACGTTGTCCAGCACCAGGAAATTGTAACCTCCCAGGGTCTGGAAATGCATTGCACAAACCTTTCTTCAAGGCCTCCTGAAGATGTTTCATCGTCTGCTCCCTCTGCGAAGGCAGAAGGAGTTCTGCAACCGTACCGTTGTAACGTGGATCAAGAATGGTTGCCAGCCAGTAATGATCCCTCTCCTTGATACCACTAATCCTAAGGTCCTTTTGCAGGCTTTACAGGATCAGGGAGGTCATGCAGTGTATGTTTGCAGAGGCATTATATTCTGAGTCCTCTGGGTCACTAAGGATCACATGATCTGTAACTACCTCCTCCCAGCCACGTACAACTCCTTGGGTTTCTGGGGACTGAAAACCATCCCTTGAAGACTGCTGCTGAGTGTTATTCTCTACATCCATGCTGACACAATCCACGGGAATGCTATCTGGATAAATGGGGCATTGAGACGTAAGGAAGGCCTCTTCTTCCTCCTGCTGTTCTGCCTCAAGTGCCCTGTCCACGATTCCACAAAGCGTGTGTTTCAGCAGGAAGACTACAGGGACAGTATCACTGATGCATGCACTGTCACTGCTCACCATCCTTGTGGCCTCCTCAAATGGTGACAAGACAGTGTATGCATCCTTGATCAGTAAGCACTGGTGTGGCAAAAAGAAGCCAAGCTCCCCTGACCCTGTCCTGGTGCCATACTTGCACAGGTACTCATTGATGGCCCTCTGCCATGTGTGCAGCCGCTGCAGCATTGCCAATGTTGAGTTCCACCTGGTGGGCTTGTCACAATGGAGGCGGTTGGTGGGCAGGTTGAATTCCCTTTAAATGTCAGCCAGCCGTGTACTGGCATTGTATGACTGGCGGAAATGACCACAGACTTTTCTGGCCTGCCTCAGGAGATCCTGTAAGCCTGGGTACCTACTCAAGAACCGCTGCACCACCAAATTCAGCATATAGATAGAATCTAGAGTAAACACTGAATATATAGTCTATGCTAAATGCAGATTCTCCCACTTAAAAAGATGAGAGAGGCCTGTAATTGTCTGGATTGTGATTGTCTGGATTTGTTTCCACATTTTGTCTCTCATAGTTGAGGTATACCTATGATGACAATTACAGGCCTCTCTCATCTTTTTAAGTGGGAGAACTTGCACAATTGGTCAATTGGTGGCTGACTAAATACTTTTTTTGCCCCACTGTATATATATATATATATATATATACAGTGGTGTGAAAAAGTGTTTGCCCCCTTCCTCATTTCCTGTTCCTTTGCATGTTTGTCACACTTAAGTGTTTCGGAACATCAAACCAATTTAAACAATAGTCAAGGACAACACAAGTAAACACAAAATGCAATTTGTAAATGAAGGTGTTTATTATTAAAGGTGAAAAACAATCCAAACCATCATGGCCCTGTGTGAAAAAGTGATTGCCCCCTAAACCTAATAACTGGTTGGGCCACCCTTAGCAGCAACAACTGCAACCAAGCGTTTGCCATAACGTGTAATGAGGCTTTTACAGCGTCCTGGAGGAATTTTGGCCCACTCATCTTTGCAGAATTGTCCTAATTCAGTTACATTAGAGGGTTTTCGAGCATGAACGGCCTTTTTAAGGTCATACCACAACATCTCAATAGGATTCAGGTCAGGACTTTGGCTAGGCCACTCCAAAGTCTTCATTTTGTTTTTCTTCAGCCATTCGGTGGTGGACTTGCTGGTGTGTTTAGGATCATTGTCCTGCTGCAGAACCCAAGTTTGTTTCAGCTTGAGTACACGAACAGATGGTCGGACATTCTCCTTCAGGATCTCTTGGTAGACAGCAGAATTCATAGTTCCTTTTATCACGGCAAGTCTTCCAGGTCCTGAAGCAGCAAAACAGCCCCAGACCATCACACTGCCACCACCATATTTTACTGTTGATATAATGTTCTTTTTATGAAATGCAGTGTTCCTTCTACGCCAGATATACTTGGACACACACCTTCCAAAGAGTTCCACTTTTGTCTCATCGGTCCACAGAATGTTGTCCCAAAAGTCTTGGGGATCATCAAGATGTGTTGTGGAGAAATTGAGACGAGCTTTGATGTTCTTTTTGCTCAGCAGTGGTTTTCTCCTTGGAACTCTGCCATGCAGGCCATTTTTGCCCAGTCTTTTCCTGATGGTGGAGGCATGAACGCTGACCTTAACTGAGGCAAGTGAGGCCTGCAGTTCCTTGGACGTTGTTGTGGGGTCTTTTGTGACCTCTTGGATGAGTCGTCGCTGCGCTCTTGGGGTAATTTTGGGCGGCCGGCCACTCCTGGGAAGGTTCACCACTGTTCCATGTCTTCGCCATTTGTGGATAATGGCTCTCACTGTGGTTCGCTGGATTCCCAAAGCTTTGGAAATGGCTTTATAACCCTTTCCAGACTGATAGATCTTAATTACTTTCTTTCTCAATTGTTCCTGAATTTCTTTGGGTCTCGGCATGATGTGTAGCTTTTCAGGATCTTCTGGTGGACCTTACTGTGTCAAGCAGCTCCTATTTAAGTGATGCCTTGATTGTGAACAGGTGTGGCAATAATCAGGCCTGGGTGTGGCTAGAGAAATTGAACTCAGGTGTGGACAACCACAGTTATAGTATGTTTTAACAAGGGGGGCAATCACTTTTTCACACAGGGCCATGATGGTTTGGATTTTTTTTCACCTTTAATAATAAACACCTTCATTTACAAATTGCATTTTGTGTTTACTTGTGTTGTCCTTGACTATTGTTTAAATTGGTTTGATGTTCCGAAACACTTAAGTGTGACAAACATGCAAAGGAACAGGAAATGAGGAAGGGGGCAAACACTTTTTCACACCACTGTATATATATATATATATATATATATATCAAATACACTGCCACTAACTGAATAACCTGCCTGCTTAATCGAAATCAAGCTATCTCTCCGTCCACACGAAATACACTACACATGGCCACCGTGTAAGCAGCCTTATATAGTGTGGGGCATGGACTTGGTCCCCCTGAGCCATGATTGGCCAAAGGCACCCTGCCTTTGGCCAATTATGGCTCTCTTAGCAGAGGGCACTGTGATTGGCCAAAGCATGCAGGTTAGGTGCATGCTTTGGCCAATCATCATACAGCAATGAACTGCGATCTCGCAGTGCATTATGGGGCGTTTTTGCTAGTGCTCGAATTTGGTGCGAAAGCCCCATAATGTTTGCTCTTCGGCGAGCGGGTGAACACACAATGTTCGAGTTTAACTTATGTTCAACCCGAACATCAAGCTCATATCTAGTAATAATCCATATTAAATATATCAGTTTTAAATTATTCTATTTAAAGATATTATTATTACACGCTTACATAAATCATCTACTGGTCTTTAAAGATTTATTTTTATAAAGGTCCCTGGGGCAGGCTCTGATTGTTTTCCTGGATAATTGGGTTGGATATAACACCAGCTCCACATATACAGAAATAAAACAGTGCGTGGGGCCTGAGCATCAAACAATTACATCTCAAATGGGTAAGAGGACAATGGAAATTCCTGCGTTCTTTTTTATATTTATACACATATAAGAGATTAGTACATTGGTAAGAGATACTTCAGATTGAAAAAATTCAATGAATCTTGTAAATATCACCCAATTTGCTATGGTTGTTATATGACACGACAATAACCAGCAATACTACAACAAAAGGAGAAAAAATAAAGAGTTTATTTTTGAAGAAAATAATTGCACTAGGTTTCAGACGACCGACAGATCAGATGCATACAGTGATTGTCCAAAAGAAATGGTTCTGATCATTTTTGCTCACCCTGCTCCATGCATGTACAGTAAATTTAAACCCGAACTAGATGACATTCATTTTATTCTTTGCATTATGAATCCAACAACATAGATACTGTTACCACCTATATAAATTAATATAACATTCAAAATGTAACTCTAGTTATTTTTTTATTTTTATTTATAATATTATTATTTATAATATAATATTATTTATAATATGTTTCTCTTTATTTGCAAACTTGTAAAAAAAATAAAAATATACAAGATGTATTACAGGAATAACATTTCATAGCAATACATTTACAAAACCAATAAGGCACAAAGAAAAAAATATTATCCAAAATATCTCAAACATACAATGCCTAAAAATTGAATAAATAGATCCATTTCCACACATTAAAAGACACATAGGGGAAGATTTACTAAAGCGTATATTTTTAACACCTTTTTCTGTTACTTTTTAAACAGCTTCTTTTTTTTTTTGCTTCCTTCAGCCTACTAATTAAGAGGAGTGGTTAATTGGTCAAAGGTGCTTGAGGCCTATATAACCTTCTGTAGAACTCATTGTAAGCCTGCTCATCTTTGCTGGAACTTAGATCAAGTGGAACTGGACCTGGACTAAGTGGTGAGTTAAAAAAAACAGAGTTTGTGGAACTGGACTAAGCGATGAGTTAAAAAAAAAACAGAGTTTGTGGAACTGCACTAAGTGATGAGTTAAAAAAACAGAGTTACTGGAACTAGACTAAGCGGTGAGTTAAAGAACCAGAGTTGAAAACAAGAGGTTGTAACAGGGATCAAGTACCTGTGTAGGGTCAGTGTGTACCTGTGTATTGTAAGTACATGAGTGCTCCGAGTGCACATGGGCTGTATTGAGTATCAGTGTCAGGTAGTACCTGTGTATTGTGAGTACCTGAGTTATGTCTGATTAGTGTGTGTGGATCATTAGTACTTGTGTATTGTGTGTGTGCACGTTGGTCTGCGAGTGCACATTGGTCAGTGAGTGCACGTTGGTCAGCGAGTACCTGTGTATTGTCTTGTTGAGTATTAGTGTCAGGAAGCTAGTTCTTAGGTAATTTGGACAGGGTATAATCCCCAATCCTCATTAAATTAGTAGACACAATGCCTGGTGGGTGTGGAGATGCGATGTAATCGGTGTACATTTTGTGGCATGTATGTGTTCCTTGACCATCTGATCCAGGGCGAATATTGCTGTGCAAAATGTAAGCACATTGTTTCCCTGGAAGCCCAGGTTCTGAATCTGGGGAAGCAACTGTCAGCACTGAGAAGTCCCTCCGTACTAAAGGAACGAAAGGCAGGTACGTAGTCAAGGACGAGCAGGGGTCTGGTAACATGCTGGCAGTGAGGTACAAAATCAGGAAGCAAGCCGAAGTAGGAAGTCCAAGCCGAGGCCAGTAATAATCCAGGAAATAGTAAGCAGGGATGATCCAAAAGAATAGTCGAGCAAGCCGGGAAATCAGGAACAAGGTCACAGGTACAAACAACGATCAGGTATCTCAGGGACAAGGTGAAGATGATCCAGCACTGATATCAGGTCAGGATCCTGTTTATATATGGTGAGATGTGCCAGGATTGGTGGACGTGATCGTGCTTGTATGAGTACGCACATACGTTCGGTTGGTGTGAGTGCGTCCACGTGTTCGTATTGGCGTGCGTCCATTCGTTACGGAACTCGTTCGCCTCTGACGGGGACACCGCACATGGCCCTTGGAACGAAAGTAAACTTCTGCTACACGGGGACGGACATTCACACGGTGAGTTCCCTGACACTGGGCCTATGGAGATTTTTAAGGGTCAAAGTTTGTCGTCATTCCGCGAGCACGCGCAATTTTGAAGCATGACATGTTGGGTATCAATTTACTCGTCATAACATTATCTTTTACAACAAAAAAAAAATTGGGCTAACTTTACTGTTTTCTTATTTTTTAATTCAAAAAAGTGTATTTTTTTTTTAATTGCATTTGTAAGACTACTGAGCAAATACGGTTTAGTATTACAATGACCGCCATTTTAATCCCTAGGGTGTCTGAAAAAAATATATATGTAATGTTTGAGGGTTCTAAGTAAATTTCTAGCAAAAAAAAATGATTTTAACTTGTAAACAAGTTTGAAAAATAGGCTTGGTCCTTGAGTGGTTAATCATCACTGGGTTTTTTATTTTTTGATATATAAATCATAGCATTCTTAAATAAAAAAAAACATGTTTTTCTTAGCTTTTATTATAAAATTTTGCAAACAATTATTCTTTCTTCATAAATTTAGGTGGGAGGTTGTTTAGTACCACGAGGAGGCCCGGTAGCGGCCTTCCCAATTGATGTCTGGTGTTATCGGGAGCCTGTTTGCTTCAAGTGAAACTCCTCCATCCACTGTGACGGGTGATTACCATACCATCCATCCAATACAGCCGGATACTGCGAGGTATACCTCACAATTGCTTGTTTGATTTAATAATTGTCGGTACGTGAGTCCACATCCTCTGGTAAGTGTGCCAATTTCATTATATGGTAGTGGACCGCACAACCCAAGGCAAAGTCACAATTCTACTGGTGGTGTCTTTCCTTCTACTTACGGGATTTCATTTCCACGGTGTAATATTTTTTTTTTTGAATGATTGTGCGTTCATGAATTCAGAGTGTTTTTGAATATAGCACGGTTTTTCATCATTTATTTTATCTCATTCCGCTTGGTGGACTTTACATTTTGATCATTTAAATTTTTGCACTACCTCGTTGGCTCAGTTGCCATTTTGTTCATTTCATTGTTTGTTTTAACATGGTTTCTACTCTTCATTAGACATGTGCACTACCAAAAAATGTGTTCGTTTTTGTTTCATTTGTTTTATGTTTTGTTTTTTGTTTTTCGTTTTTCGGGTCATTCATTATGATCGCAATTTGTAAATTCATAAATTCGAAAATCGGAAAATAAGAAAGAAAATGAGAAAGAGAAAAGCAAATTAACTTTATTTTCTATTAAATTATCAGTATTGGAATTTCCTTTCCAATTTGGCTGATAGTGAACGTAACGGATACGAATTTATCTGAAGTAACAAATTATCCGAAATAACGAATGCCGTATCTAGACAAATGAATTAATAATAATAAATAACAATAATAATGATAATAAAACCTTTTTATCCAAAGTTATGAAATAACTAACTAATATTAACTTAATTATTACTAACTATTAAATTATAGATATTGGAATTTCCTTTCAAATTTGGCTGTTAGTGAACGTAACAAATAAGAATTTATCTAAAGTTGCGAATTATCCGAAATAATGAATGCTGCATCTAATTAAATGGAACAGAACAAATTAATAATAAATAATAAGAATAAAAAGATTTTATTATTATTGTTATTTATTATTATTAATTTGTTACCTTCTATTCGTTTAGATACAGCATTCGTTATTTTGGATAATTCGCAACTTCGGATAAATTTGTATTTCCAATACCTATAACTTAATGGTTAGTAAAAGTTAAGTTAATATTAGTTAGTTATTATTTCAGATTTCAGAATTTTTGGGTTTTTTGTATTTTCGCATTTAAAATTTTCTGAATTTACGAATTTTCAAATTTTATGAATTTTAGAATATTCAAATTTTAGAATATTCAAATTTACGATTATTTGGAAAAATTGGTTAAATGGGTTTTTCATTAACTCGGATATTTCCAAATTAACGAATTTGACTAAATTAGTTCAAAAACGAATTTGGAACAAATTGTCTACTTTTCTTATATACATATATCATTGAGCGCTGCACTATTATTTATCTGTTATACATTTGCACAATATGTCTAGTGAATGTTAGCTGCCATCCATAGTCTCTGATCACAGTTTTAATTTTTCTTTTTGGGATATATATCTGAAAATTGATCAATCCTGATGTACTGACAGTTTATCTCATTTCTTGTGGCCCGACAATGCCAGGACAGTACAAATATCCCCCAAATGACCCCTTTTGGAAAGTAGACACTTGAAAGGTGCAGGCTCCAGGATTATTTTCCTGATTCTTTACTACCTAAAGATTTAGTTACATAAAACAAACAGTATACAGGCACCGGAGCCTAGAAAGCCGAGTTGTGCATGCTTGTTCCAGGTCAGTGAGCCTCTAGGTCAGTGATGGCGAACCTTGGCACTCCAGATGTTTTGGAACTACATTTCCCATGATGCTCAACTGCACTGTAGAGTGCTTGAGCATCATGGGAAATGTAGTTCCAAAACATCAGGGGTGCCAAGGTTCGCCATCACTGCTCTAGGTAGTATAGCCAGGATCAGAAAAGTTACCCCAAATCCCAGGCCTTTAAAAATCAGGTCCTCAGACACCCATATTTTAGTGTTGATTGTTCCCTTTAATTACAGTCTTAAGCCGCGTACACACGTAGCCGTCTGTCCGACGTACTTAGTCTGGCGGACTTACCGCCAGACTGTCCGTCGGACTTTCCGAACTGGCTACTTGCCCACACACGGCACTTTTTCAGCGGACTATTACGGCGTACTAAGTCCGCCGTACTATCCGCCCTACTTTTGAAATGAACGGACTCGCCCACACATGCGTAGGAAAGTCCGCTTATTTCGAGTGCGTCTCCAGGTAGGCGGGGGCCGTGAAGGATACGTTGCTGGCCCCGCCGCCTGGTATGGACTTAAAGGGGAACCCCAATGCCGGAAAAAAACGGCGTGGGGGTCCCCCCAAAGTCCACAACAGACCCTTGTCCGAGCACGCTACCCGGCCGGCCAGGAAAGGAGGGGCGAACGAGCGCCCCCCCCCCTCCTGAGCCGTACCAGGCCGCGTGCCCCAATATGGGGGGTGCCTTGGGGAAGGGGGGGCCCCGCGGCCCCCCCACCCCAAAGCACCTTGTCCCCATGTTGATGAGGACAAGGGCCTCTTCCCGACAACCCTGGCCATTGGTTGTCGGGGTATGCGGGCGGGGGGCTTATCGGAATCCGGGAGCCCCCTTTAATGAGGGGGCCCCCGGATACCGGCCCCCCACCCTATGTGAATGAGTATGGGGTACAATGTACCCCTACCCATTCACCTGTAAAATAAAGTACAAAAAAAAAACAACACACAAGATAAAATAATTTATTGCACAGCTCCGGGGGTCTTCCGTCTTCAGGGGGTCTTCTCGCCGGTTTCCTCCGCTATCTTCTTGTAGCTCTTTTACTAGCGGAGGAGCCCGGCATTCTTCTGTCGCCGCCGCCGCCTTCCGTTCTTCTTCTTCTTCTCCTGGAGATGTTGACTCGACGTTCTCTCCGGTCGCAATGCCAGGGACGCGCTGCGCTGCCACTTATATAGGGACAAGGGGCGGTGTCACATGGGTTGATGTCACATGGGTTGATGTCACATGGCAACAGTCCCAGCATCCTCCGGGACGCGCTGCGCTGCCACTTATATAGGGACAAGGGGCAGTGTCACATGGGTTGATGTCACATGGGTTGGTGTCACATGGTGACCCCGCCCCCTTACGATGTCACAGTCCCGGAGGATGCTGGGACTGTCGCCATGTGACATCAACCCATGTGCCCAACCCATGTGACATCAACCCATGTGACACCGCCCCTTGTCCCTATATAAGTGGCAGCGCAGCGCGTCCCTGGCATTGCGGCCGGAGAGAACGTCGAGTCAACATCTCCAGGAGAAGAAGAACGGAAGGCGGCAGCGGCGGCGGCGACAGAAGAATGCCTTGCTCCTCCGCTAAAAAAAGAGCTACAAGAAGATAGCGGAGGAGTCCGGCGAGAAGACCCCCCGAAGACGGAAGACCCCGCGGAGCTGTGCAATAAATTATTTTATCTTGTGTGTTGTGTTTTTTTTTGTACTTTATTTTACAGGTGAATGGGTAGGGGTACATTGTACCCCATACTCATTCACATAGGGTGGGGGGCCGGTATCCGGGGGCCCCCTTATTAAAGGGGGCTCCCGGATTCCGATAAGCCCGCAGACCCCGACAACCAACGGCCAGGGTTGTCGGGAAGAGGCCCTTGTCCTCATCAACATGGGGACAAGGTGCTTTGGGGTGGGGGGGCCGCGCGGCCCCCCTTCCCCAAGGCACCCCCCATGTTGAGGGCACGCGGCCTGGTACGGCTCAGGAGGGGTGGCGCTCGCTCGCCCCTCCTTTCCTGGCCGGCCGGGTAGCGTGCTCGGACAAGGGTCTGTTGTGGACTTTGGGGGGACCCCCACGCTGATTTTTTTCGGCGTTGGGGTTCCCCTTTAAGTCCATACCAGGCGGCGGGGCCAGCGACGTCTCCTTCGGGGGCCCCGCCTACCTGGAGACCCGCTCGAAATGAGCGGACTTTTCTCCGGGCGGGAAAAGTCCGTTCATTTCAAAAGTACGGCGGACTGGCATACACACGGCCGGATTGTCCGCCGAAATGCGAGTCCGGCGGGAAGATTGGAGTGTAAAACTACATTCTAAGTCCGCCGTACTTTCGGGTCAAAAAAGTATGCCGGAGGCTACACACGGGGGGAATGTTTGGCGGACTTCAGTTTGCTGGACTTTTCCACCCGCTTGTTTGATCGTGTGTACGCGGCATTACAGGCACTACACTATATTGCCAAAAGTATTGGGACACCTGCCTTTACACACACATGAACTTTATTGGCATCCCGTCTTAGTCAGTAGGGTTCAATATTGAGTTGACCCACCCTTTGCAGCTATAACAGCTTCAACTCTTATGGGAAGGCCATCCACAAGGTTTAGGAGTGTGTCTATGGGAATGTTTGACCATTCTTCCGGAAGCGCATTTGTGAGGTCAGGCACTGATGTTGGACGAGAGGGCCTGGCTCACAGTCTCCGCTCTAATTCATCCCAAGGGTGTTCTATCAGGTTGCAGGACCCTGTGCAGGCCAATCAAGTTCCTCCACCCCAAACTCGCTCATCCATGTTTTTATGGCACTTAGTCCTGGAGTAAAAATCAAAATAACATGTTATTATTTATGGTATTAAGGTTTGAACATGCACTACAGATACAGATTTAGCCTTTGCCATATATAACTGGTGTTAATTTTGGCGTCAAATTTCAATTTAGTTCATTTTGAACGCGTCTCAAGGTAGCCGGGACTAGCTTGTCCCCATCCCCTTTCCTGACCGGCCGGGTTGCATGCTCAGATAAGGGTCTTATATGGACCTTGGGGGGGACCCTCACACCATTTTTTTTAGCGTAGGGCTTCCCCTTTAAGTCCATACCAGGTGACGGGGCCAGCGAAATGTCAATCTCGCCGCCGAAGGCAGCGACATTGATTTCCTTTACTAGTCCTGGCTACCTGGACCCGCGTTCAAAATGAATGGATTATTCTCCATTTCAGGAAAGTCCGTTCATTTCAAAAGTCCGGCGGACTAGCACACACACGGCCGAAGAGTCCGGCAGACAATTTTTGAGTCAAAACTACTTTCTATTTCCGCCGGACTTTTGGAAAAAAAAGTCCACTGGAGCCCACACACGGGAATCCGCCGGATAGTCTGATCGTGTGTACGCAGCATAAGGTTCAATAAAAAGGTAAATAGTATAGTAAAGGAAAATAAATAAATCAGCATTTCGATATAGAATAGGAGATTCGACATGACTCTGACAATAACAATCTGTGTCTATAGAACCTGTGGTCGAATGTGCCTAACCTTACCTCTATTAGTCCAAGATTATATAGAGAAAATATTCAACAGAGAGAAAATATTTGCCATAGAGAGAAAAGATTTGACACAGAGAAAAGATTCTAAAGTGCTAATTTTAAAGGCTAATATGCAAGTTACTGTCCTAAAAAGTGTTTGGGGACCCGGGTCCTGCCCCAGGGGACATGTATCAATGCAAAAAAAAGTTTTAAAAACGGACGTTTTTTTGGGAGCAGTGATTTTAATAATGATTAAAGTGAAACAATAAAAGTATAATATTACTTTAAATTTTGTATCTGGAGACCGGGCCACCGCTTGTAAAAGAGCTAGAAGAAGGCGCGGTGGCCCGGCAAGAAGAACCGAAGAGGGGGGGACAAGACCCCCGAAGTCGGAAGAAGAGGGTGGCGGTGAAGAAGAAAGCCGGGCTCCTCCGCTAGTAAAAGAGCTAGCAGATGATAGCGGAGGACTCCGGCGAGAAGACCCCCGAAGACGAAAGAAGACCCCCGGAGCTGTGCAATAAACTATTTTAACCCTTGTGTGTTGTGTTTTTTTACATTTTTGTCACAGGTGAATGGGTAGGGGTACATTGTACCCCATACTCATTCACATAGGGTGGGGGGCCGGGATCCAGGGGCCCCCTTATTAAAGGGGGCTCACGGATTCCGACAAGCCCTCCGCCCGCAGACCCTGACAACCAACGGCCAGGGTTGTCGGGAAGAGGCCCTTGTCCTCATCAACATGGGGACAAGGTGTTTTGGGGTGGGGTGGCCAGGCGCCCCCCCTTCCCCAAGGCACCCCCCTATGTTGAGGGCACGCGGTCTGGTACGGCTCAGGAGGGGGGTGCTTGCTCGTCCCCATCCCCTTTCCTGGCTGGCCGGGTAGCGTGTTTGGATAAGGGTCTTATTTGGACCTGGGGGGGACCCCCACGCCATTTTTTCGGCGTAGGGATTCCCCTTTAGGTCCATACCAGGTGACGGGACCAGCAATGCCTTCTTCGCTGGTCCTGGCTACCTGGAGCCGCGCTCAAAATGAGCGGACTTTTCTTTGGGTGGAAAAAGTCTGTTCATTTCAAAAGTACGGCGGACTAGCACACACACGGCCGGATTGTCTGCCGGACTAGCACACACACGGCCGGATTGTCCGCCGAAATGCGAGTCCGGCGGACAGATTGATGTGCAAAACTACAATCTTAGTCCGCCGGACTTTTGGGTAAAAAAAGTCCGCTGGAGCCCACACACGGGCGGATTGTCCGCCGGACTTTTCCACCGGATTGTTTGATCGTGTGTACGCGGCTTAAGCACGGGAAACATGCGCCCCTTCACAGGCATACTATAGACACCCCCCAGGTACGAAATTTAAAGGAATATTACACTTTTATTGTTTCACATTATGCATTATTAAAATCACTGCTCTCGAAAAAATGGCCGTTTTTGTAAACTTTTTTTTGCATTGATACATGTCCCCTGGGGCAGGACCCGGGTCCCCAAACACTTTTTAGGACAGTAACTTGCATATTAGCCTTTAAAATTAGCACTTTAGATTTTGAACGTTGGAGTCCAATAGACTTTAATAGAGTTCTGAAGTTCACACGAAGTATGCTATATACTAGCTCCGTCAAATCTTCTTTATGCATTCGACAGACACCATAAGCCTTCAAAGACAGATTCAACCGTAATTCCTGTGGATTTTCGGACGAATGCAATTTTTTTACGAAAAACTAAATAAATAAAAACTAATTTCGGGAGTAACTAAATAAATTTATTTTTCGGACGAAAACGAAATTCCGAAACAAAATATTTCACTCTGCACATGTCTATCACTAAAATGAAAACTGGGCACAACACATATGGTGAGGGAGACCAGGATGTAGCAAACCATTTAAACAATGACTTCTGTTCTCTCTTCTCAGAAATGAATTGTCCTAACAATAACAAGTTGGAGAACCATATTGGTTCTATTAATGATGGTTCATTTTTAGGATTTCTGGAGACAGCGGTAGCAGAGGAACTGGCTTGAAAGCAATATGTCCCAATGGTATTCATCCCAGAGTTCTAAGAAAACTTTGAGGTATAGTTGTTGAACCAATAATGGATATTTTTGATCAATCTCTTCTAACAGGAGAAGTTCCCCATGATTGGCAGACAGCTAATATTGTACTTATCCACAAGAAGGGCAGCAAGGTAGAAGCTGGCAATTACAGGCCAGCGAGTTTAACATCAATTGTAGTCAAGGTAATGGAATCACTCCTGAAAAGAATGGTCATTGATCACCTAAAAATACAGAACTTGCTGGACCGAAAGCAGCAAAGCTTTATTGAGGGCAGATCATGTCCGACTAATCTGGTTGAATTTTTTGACTATATTACCAATCATTTGAACCAGGGCGGTGCTGTGAACATAGAATATCTTGATTTCAGGGCATTTGATACAATTCCACGTAATGCTCTAATACAAAAGTTGTACAAGCTAGGACCTAGGTCATATACACTGACCTAGGTTCAGTGGATATTAGACATGTGCAGAGTAAAATATTTCGTTTCGGAATTTCGTTTTCGTCCGAAAGCTTAATTTATTTAGTTACTCCCGAAATTCGTTTTTATTTATTTCGTTTTTCGTTCAAAAATTGCATTCGTCCGAAAATCCACATGAATTACGGTCGAATCTGTCTTGGAAGGCTTATGGTGTCTGTCGAATGTATAAAGAAGATTCGACGGAGCTAACTATATAGCATACTTTAGAACCCTATTAAAGTTTATGGGACTCCAATGTTCAAAATCTAAAGTGCTAATTTTAAAGGGTAATTTGCAAGTTACTGTCCTAAAAAGTGTTTGGGGACCCGGGTCCTGCCCCAGGGGACATGTATCAATGCAAAAAAAAGTTTTAAAAACGGCCATTTTTTCGGGAGCAGTTATTTTAATAATGATTAAAGTGAAACAATAAAAGTGTAATATTCCTTTAAATTTCATAGGGGGGGTGTCTATAGTATGCCTGTGAAGGGGCGCATGTTTCCCGTGCTTAGAACTGTCCCTGCACAAAGTGTCATTTATGCAGGAAAAAAAGTCCTTTAAAATCACTCGCAGCTATTATGAATTGTCGGCTCCATAATACAGAGAACACTCATTGAAAGTCATTGATAAAAAAATAAATAAATTAAAAAAAAAGCGTGGGGGTCCCCCAAATTCAATTACCAGGCCCTTCAGGTCTGGTATGGATATTAAGGGGAACCCTGCCTCAAATTTAAGAAAAAATTTGACGTGGGGTTCCCCCTAAATATCCATAACCAGACCCTTCAGGTCTGGTATGGATATTAAGGGGAACCCCGCATCAAATTTTAAAAAAAATTGACGTGGGGTTCCCCCTAAAAATCCATACCAGACCCTTTATCCGAGCACGCAACCTGGCAGGCCGCAGGAAAAGAGGGGGGGACGAGAGAGCGGCCCCCCTCCCTCCTGAACCGTACCAGGCCACATGGATAGCAAGAGTGGATTACCGCCGCTGGAATCTTTTTTTTTTATTTTTTTATTTTTAATAAAGGAATTTTTTAAAAGTGTGTTTGTTTTATTTAACCATTTTTTACACTTTCTTTGTGAAATGGTAGGGGTACTTTTGTACCCCCTTACCATTTCAAACAGGGGGGGGGGCGGGATCTGGGGGTCCCCTTGTTAAAGGGGGCTTCCAGATTCTGATAAGCCCCCCGCCCGCAGACCTCCACAACCTCCGGTTCAGGAGGGAGGGGGGCCGCTCTCTCGTCCCCCCCTCTTTTCCTGCGGCCTGCCAGGTTGCGTGCTCGGATAAAGGGTCTGGTATGGATTTTTAGGGGGAACCCCACGTCAATTTTTTTTTAATTTGATGCGGGGTTCCCCTTAATATCCATACCAGACCTGAAGGGTCTGGTTATGGATATTTAGGGGGAACCCCACGTCAAATTTTTTCTTAAATTTGAGGCAGGGTTCCCCTTAATATCCATACCAGACCTGAAGGGCCTGGTAATTGAATTTGGGGGACCCCCACGCTTTTTTTTTTTTTAAAGGACTTTTTTTCCTGCATAAATGACACTTTGTGCAGGGACAATTCTAAGCACGGGAAACATGCGCCCCTTCACATGCATACTATAGACAACCCCCCCTACGAAATTTAAAGGAATATTACACTTTTATTGTTTCACTTTAATCATTATTAAAATCACTGCTCCCGAAAAAACGGCCGTTTTTAAAACTTTTTTTTGCATTGATACATGTCCCCTGGGGCAGGACCCGGGTCCCCAAACACTTTTTAGGACAGTAACTTGCAGAATCTTTTCTCTCTGTCAAATCTTTTTTCTCTGTCGAATATTTTCTCTATATAATCTTGGACTAATAGAGGTAAAGTTAGGCACATTCGACCACAGGTTCTATAGACAGATTGTTATTGTCAGAGTCATGTCGAATCTCCTATTCTATATCGAACTGTTGTAACAATGAAAACGAAAATAAAGCATTTATTTATGTCGGATCTTTCGTTTTTCGGATTTTGTGCTTTCGTTATCGTTTGTCAAAACGAAAATAGCTGAAATTCGGACGAAAATGCATTCGGACGAAAACGAATGCACATGTCTATGCAGTTGGCTAAAGGATAGATACCAGAATGTGGTTGTAATGTAGTTCATTTGGAACAGAGAGCAGTCACTAGTGCTGTACCATGAGGCTCTGTACTAGGTCTTGTTCTATGTAATCTCTACATAAGTAAGTACAATGCCTTGGAAAAAATATTCATGTCCCTATCAAATCTTAATTTTCCACATTTTTTCATGTTACAACCAAAAACGTAAATGTATTTTATTGGGATTTTCTGTGATAGACCAACACAAAGTTGCACATAATTATGAGGTGGAGGGAAAATGATAAATGGTTTTCAATTTTTTTTTTTACAAATAAATATCTGAAAAGTGTGGCGTGCATTTGTATTCAGCCCCCTTTACTCTGATACCCCTAACTAGAATCTAGTGGAACCAATTGCCTTCAAAAGTCACCTAATTAGTAAATAGAGGCTATCTGTGTGTAATTTAATCTCAGTATAAATACAGCTGTTCTGTGAAGCCCTCAGAGGTTTATTAGAGAACCTTAGTGAACAAACAGCATTGTGAAGGCCAAGCAACACACCAGACAGGTTAGGGATACAGTTGTGGAGAAGTTTGAAGCAGGGTTAGGTAATAAAAAATTATCCCAAGTTTGAACATCTCACTGTTTAAGCCATTATCGGAAAATGGAGAGTATGACACAACTGCAAACCTACCAAGACATGGCCGTCCACCTAAACTGACAGTCTGGGCAAGGAGAGCATTCATCAGAGAAGCAGCCAAGAGTTCCATGGTAACTCTGGAGGACCTCGAGAGATTCACAGCTCAGGTGGGAAAATCTGTCCACAGGACAACTATTAGTCATGAACTCCACAAATCTGGCCTTTATGGAAAAGTGGCAAGAAAAAAGCCATTGTTGAAAGAAAGCCATAAGAAGTCCTGTTTGCAGTCTGTGAGAAGCCATGTGGGGGACACAGGAAACATGTAGAAGAAGGTGCTCTGGTCAGATGAGACCAAAATTTTACTTTTTAGCCTAAAAGCAAAACGTTATGTGTGGCAGAAAACAAACACTGCACATCATCCTGAACCCACCATCCCCACTGTGAAACATGGTGGTGGCAGCATCATGTTGTGGCGAGGACTGAGTCTGCAAAAGACTTGAGACAGGGCGGAGTTTCACCTTCCAACAAGACAACTACCCTAAACATAAAGCCAGAGCTACAATGGAATTGTTTTCGATCAAAGCATATTCATGTGTTAGAATGACCCAGTCAAAGTCCAGATATAAATGCAATTGAGAATCTGTGGCAGGACTTGAAAAATTGCTGTTCACAGACGCTCTCCATCCAATCTGACAGAGCTTGAGCTATTTTGCAAAGAAGAATGGGCAAAATGTCACTCTCTAGTTGTGCAAAGCTGGTATAGACATCCCTAAAAAAGACTTGGAGCTGTAATAGCAGAGAAAGGGGGTTCTACAAAGTCTTGGCTCAGGGGGGTTGAATACAAATTCCCCCCTCCCCCCCACACACACTTTTCGCATATATATTTGTAAAACAATTTATCATTTTCCTTCCACTTCACAATTATGTGGTACTTTGTGTTGGTCTATCACATAAAATCCCAATAAAATACATTTATGTTTTTGGTTGTAACATGACAAAATGTGGAAAATTCTAATTTTTGCTGATGATACAAAGGTGTGTAATAGGGTTGATATCCCTTGAGGTGTCTGTAACATGGAACATGATTTGGCATTGCTGGAAGATTGGACAAAGCTGTGGAGACTGTAGCTCGATATCACTAAATGTAGAATAATGCACCTAGGGAAAAATAATCTCTTGGCAAAGTACAACATTGGGGGTACAGTGTTAGCCAACACTACAGAGGAAAAAGATTTGGGGGGTACTTATTTTAGATGACTGCACAAAGAGTAAACAGTGTGACCAGGCAGTGGGAAAAGCAAATGGAATTCTAGGATGTATCACTAGAGGAATCACTAGCAGGAGGAATATGGTCCTGATTTCTCTATGTAGATCTTTATATCACTAGAGGGGTCACCAGCAGGAAGAAGGAGGTTCTGATTCCCCTATATAGATCTTTACATCACTAGGGCAGGGGTAGGGAACCTCGGCTCTCCAGCTCGGCTCTCCAGCTGTTTTGAAACTACAAGTCCCATGAGACATTGCAAGACCCTAACAAGTAGTTAAAAAACAATCTCAATGTTTTAACATCTACTGTAGGATACCAATTGGTATAATCTTTACATAAACTATTTTCATAAATAAATGAGATGTTTATTTCAACTATTTCAGACCAAAAACATCATGAATGTCAAGAACGAGTCTCAAGTAGCTGTGTTTGAGTTTTCTGGTCTTACTGATGATAAATTAGTTGCCCCGTTCCTCTTTATGATATTTTTAGTGGTTTATATGGTGACCATGTTTGGAAATGTTGGGATGATGGCAATGGTTCACATCTCACCCAGCCTACACACTCCAATGTACTACTTATTGAACCATTTGTCTATGGTGGACCTCTTCTACTCTTTAGTAATTACTCCTAAAATGTTGTCTGATCTCCTTTCTGAGAGAAAATTAATAACATTTCTTGGTTGCAGCCTTCAGTTCTATTTCTTTTGTGCACTGGTAGGTACCGAGGTCTTTATCCTCTCAGGCATGGCATATGACCGATATGTTGCTATATGCCACCCTCTCCACTACGTCTCAGTGATGACTAAGAAGAAATGTCTCGGTCTTTTTATTCTTTCGTTCTCTGTTGGCTTTGTGCAGTCAGTTGCACAGACCAGCAGTCTATTCAGTCTTGAATTCTGTGACTCTAACCTTATAGACCACTTCTACTGTGACATTCCTCCTCTGGTCAGGCTATCCTGTTCCGAAACCCGCACCTGCACCATTGTCACCCTTTTCTTTGTGTGTTTTTGTGGCTTAGGTTCAATGACAAACATCCTGGTATCCTACACCCTCATCATTCCATCTATCTTACGGATAAACTCTGCGGCTGGCAGGAGAAAAGCATTTAGCACCTGCTCCTCACATCTTATGTGTGCTACCATCTTCTATGTTGCAGTTTTTTGCTCCTACTTTCACCCATCCTCCAGTACTCTCAAAATACAGGAAAAGGTGGCCTCTGTATTCTATACGGCTGTGACTCCAATGTTAAATCCGATTATCTACAGCCTGAGGAACCAAGAGGTGAAAAAGGCCATCATAAGACTGCTTCAGAAAAGTTCCCATTAACATATATGATATCATGATACCTATGTAGCCTAAACTTACTTAGATCAAAAGATGGTTGATGATAACCTGTGTAGAAAGAGATATAGAAGTAGTCATTGCTGCGCTCCCCAACCTGTCATGGTAATCCAGTTTAACCTCAGCTAATTCGAGATATGGCTACATGGAAAATAGAGTCACTGGCCCCAAACAAGCATACAGTATGTAGTCTTGACTTAACTAGCTGCATACTGCTCATGAGTCAGAGGCTCATAGTTGAAAAATATATCTAAATTCCAAAGATTTTTTTTTTAAAAAGAGTAAGGAGTGATTTAAACTCTTATTCCGCGTACACACGATCTGACTTTCCGGCGGACCAGAGTCATCATGTGTGGGCTCCAGCAGACTTTTTCTTCCCAAAAGTCCAGCGGACCTAGAAATAAGACTGTCTTCAAATTTGTCTGCCGGATCCGGCTTTTAGTGGACAATCTGTTCGTCTGTGTGCTAGTCCAATGGACTAAAACCAACACTAGGGCAGCTATTGGCTACTGGCTACTGGCTATGAACTTCCTTATTCTACATAGTTACATAGTTACATAGTTAGTCAGGTTGAAAAAAGACACAAGTCCATCCAGTTCAACCAAAAAAAATAAAAAATATATATATACGATAAATATACCAGCTCATATACCCAATTCTATACCCACAGTTGATCCAGAGGAAGGCAAAAAACCCCAGCAGAGCATGATCCAATTTGCTAAAGCAGGGGAAAAAATTCCTTCCTGATCCCCCGAGAGGCAATCGGATTTTCCCCGGATCAACTTTACCTATAAATTTTAGTACCCAGTTATATTACGTATACTTAGGAAATAATCCAGGCCTTTCTTAAAGCAATCTACTGAGCTGGCCATAACCACCTCTGCAGGGAGTCTATTCCACATTTTCACAGCTCTTACTGTGAAGAAACCTTTCCGTATTTGGAGATGAAATCTCTTCTCCTCTAGACATAAAGAGTGCCCCCTTGTCCTCATTGTTGACTGTAAAGTGAATAACTCGACACCAAGTTCCCTATATGGACCCCTTATATATTTGTACATGTTTATCAAATCCCCCCTTAATCTCCTCTTATCAAGAGAGAATAAATTCAGTTCCTCTAATCTTTCCTCATAGCTGAGCTCCTCCATGCCTCTTATCAGTTTGGTTGCTCTTCTCTGCACTTTCTCCAGTTCCCCGATATCCTTTTTGAGAACTGGTGCCCAAAACTGAACTGCATATTCCAGATGAGGTCTTACTAATGATTTGAACAGGGGCAAAATTATGTCTCTCTCTCTGGAGTACATACCTCTCTTAATACAGGAAAGGACTTTGCTCGCTTTGGAAACCGCAGCTTGGCATTGCATGCTATTATTGAGCTTATGCTCTACCAAAACCCCCAGATCCTTCTCCACTATGGATTCCCCCAGTTGTACTCCCCCTAGCGTGTATGATGCATGCATATTCTTAGCCCCCAAGTGCATAACCTTACATTTCTCAACATTAAACCTCATCTGCCACATAGTCGCCCAATTAGACAGAGCATCCAGGTCGGCTTGTAAATTGGTGACATCCTGTAAGGACGTTATTGCACTGCATAGCTTGGTGTCATCTGCAAAGACGGAAATGTTACTCTTGATCCCAGACCCAATGTCATTTATAAAGATATTAAAAAGCAAGGGTCCCAGCACTGAACCTTGGGGTACACCACTCATAACCTTAGACCATTCAGAGTAAGAATCATTAACCACTACTCTCTGAATTCTGTCATTAAGCCAGTTTTCTATCCATCTACAAACTGATGTTTCCAAACATGTAGACTTTACCTTACACATGAGCCGTGTGTGCGGAACTGTATCGAACGCTTTTGCAAAATCCAAATATATCACGTCCACCGCCACCCCTATGTCCAAGGTTTTACTTACCACCTCATAAAAAGAAATCAGGTTTGTCTGACAACTCCTGTCTTTCATGAATCCATGCTGTCTGTTGCTCAAAATATTTTTTTCCTGCAAGAACTCGTCTATGTGGTCTTTTATTAATCCCTCCAGTATCTTCCCAACTATAGAAGTTAAACTAACGGGTCTATAATTACTTGGTAAAGACTTTGTTCCCTTTTTAAATATAGGCACCACATTGGCCCTGCGCCAATCCAGTGGTACTATTCCTGTCATTAACGAGTCCCTAAAAATTAGATACAATGGCGTGGAAATTACAGAGCTCAATTCTTTTAGGATCCGTGGGTGGATGCCATCAGGTCCAGGTGCTTTATCCACCTTTATTCTGTCCAAATATTTCTGGACCATATCACTTTTGAGCCATTGTGGATTTGGGGCTGTGTCACTACCACCCCCATTATGGACATGAGCTCCCCCATGCTCCTTTGTATACACAGAGCTGAAGAAAGTATTTAATAAGTTAGCCTTCTCTTTGTCCCCAGTCACCCACTCCAGATTATTTTGCAAAGGGCCTACATGCTCAGACTTAACCTTTTTACTATTAATATATTTGAAGAATTTTTTGGGGTTTGTCCTACTGTCTTTTGCAATCTGTCTTTCATTCTGAATTTTTGCATCCTTGATTTCCTTTTTACATATTCTGATATTCCTTGTAACATTTAAATGACACTAGCGTACCTTCATTTTTATATTTTTTGAAAGCTCTTTTTTTATAGTTTATAGCTTTTTTAACTTTGGCCGTGAGCCACATCGGCTTTATTTTTAACCTTTTAAACTTATTGCCCATGGGAATATACTTTGCCGTGAGATCACAAACAAGCTTTTTGAAGAATTCCCATTTCTGTTCTGTGCCCATTGGTGCCAATATTCTCTCCCAGTCTAAGTCCTGAATAGCGGCCCTCATCCTTGGAAAATTTGCTCTCTTGAAATTAAGTGTTTTTATCTTTTCCGTATGTGATTTTTGCTTACAGCTAACATCAAATGAAATCATGTTATGGTCACTGCTACCCAGATGTTCCTTTATCTGAACATTAGTAATACGTTCTGCATGGTTTGAGATTACCAGGTCCAACAGAGCATCATTCCTAGTTGGGGCCTCAATAAACTGTACCATAAAATTGTCCTGTAATAGGTTTACAAATTTTTGCCCTTTAACTGTCCCAGCAGTGCCATTACCCCAGTCAATTTCTGGGTAGTTAAAATCCCCCATTATTATCACTGTCCCAGCCCTTGCAGCCCTTTCTATCTGTGCAAGGAGCTGAGTCTCCACCTCCTCATTAACATTGGGTGGTCTATAACAAACTCCAATGATTAACTTTGAACTACGCGCATCTGTATGCAGTTCTACCCATAATGCCTCAGACTCATCACACTCTCCGCCCACCAGTTCCTCTTTCTCACTCGCTTTGAGATTATTTCTCACATACAGACAGACCCCTCCACCTTTCCTTTTAACTCTGTCTTTCCGAAAGAGCGCATAGCCAGGAATATTAATAGCCCAGTCATGTGAGGAATGAAGCCAAGTCTCAGCAATACCGATTACATCATAGCTCTCCTGATGCACCAGAGCTTCCAACTCGCCTATTTTGCTTGGCAGACTTCTGGCATTGGCGAACAAACATTTTAATGTATTAATATATTTTGACCGGTCACATACTATCCTCTTGGGTGTTCCAAGATTACACCTAGGACTCGCTACTATATTTACCTTGGGTTTATGTGCTTCGGTTACCCTACCACTAATGCCCCTAATATTACCCTCTGGAATATGCTCCCCGCTGACTATCTCTATCTCTGAACCCACCCCCCCATCACCTAGTTTAAAAAACCCTCTAACTTTTTGACCATCCTTAATCCCAGCTGATCTGCACCCTCCTCATTTAGGTGCAGTCCGTCCCTTCTATAGTACCGGTTATCGACTAAGAAGTCGTTCCAGTCCTCCAGGAACCCAAACCCCTCCTTACTACACCAGCTTTTGAGCCACTTGTTTACTTCCCTAATCTCCCTCTTCCTTTCTGGTGTGGCTCGATGTACTGGTAGTATTCCTGAGAATACTACTTTGGAGGTGCTTTTCCTCAACTTAGCTCCCAATTCCCTAAAATCATTCTTTAGGACACTCCATCTGCCTCTGACTTTGTCATTGGTGCCAACGTGCACCATGACAGCTGGGTCTTCCCCAGCCCCTCCCAGTAATCTGTCCACCAGATCCGTGATGTGCCGAACCCGAGCGCCCGGCAGACAACATACAGTTCGGCACTTCAGGTTGTTGTTACAGGTTGGCCTCTCTGTCCTCCTAAGAATTGAGTCCCCTACCACCAGAATCTGTCTTTCCTTTCCCTTCGCTCCCCCCCCCCACTCTCACTGGAGGAATTCTTCTCCTGGCAGCTAGGAGAATCCCTCAGCTCCAGCAGTGCTGGTCCCTGACTGGGATCACCAATGTCACTCAATGGAGCGTACTCATTGGGATGCTCCAGCCCTGGATCGGCCTCCCTGGCACTTGCCCCTCTACCCTTCCTGACTGTCACCCATCTACTCTCTGCTACTGCCTGCACCTCCTTGTCTCCACCCACCTCTGTGCTGGCCCCTGCCGGCACCTGCCGTGTACGTTCCTGGTTCTCATTTAGGGTGGAGGGGCCTCTCAGTGCTGACAGTTGCTTCCCCAGATTCAGAACCTGGGCTTCCAGGGAAACAATGTGCTTACATTTTGCACAGCAGTATTCACCCTCGATCAGATGATCAGGGAATGCATACATACCGCAAGATGTACACCGAGTAGCCTCTCCACACCCGCCAGTCATCGTACCTATTAATTTAATGAGGATTCGAGATTATACCCAGTCCAAATTACCTAACAACTAGCTTCCTGACACTGATACTCAACAAGACAGTACACAGGTACTCACAGATCAGCGTGCACCCACCATGCACAAGCACTAACGATATACACACACACACACACACACACACTACTCAGACAAACACTCGGGAAGTCTCACACTGCACAGCGACTATGACCCCTGTTATAACCTCCTGTTTTCAACTCTGGTTTTTAACTCACCACTTTGACCAGTTCCACTTACACAGAGTTCCCACAGACTCAAAATGAGCAGGCTCACAATGAGTTCTACCCAAACTTATATAGACCTCAAACACCTGTGCCCAATTAAACCCTCCCCTTAATTAGTAGGCTGAAGGAAGGAAAGGAAGGAGAGAAGAAAAAAAAAAAAAAAAAAAAAAAACACTATTTAAAAAGTGACAGAAAAGGGTATAAAAAGTTACAAGAAAAAGCCCCAAAAAGAACCTAAAAATTCAACCCAGCAGTCACCAGCAGTCAAAAAGCAATACTTATTGACAATCCACTCAAGGCTCCACTGTTCAGCTTGCAACCAGCAGTATGGCCATACATCATCACGTTCGAATCCGTCTGACTTTTGGAGTGAACGTGTGTGGCCAAGTCCGTTTGTTTGAAAGTCCGGCGGACCTCAGCCGCAAAGTCCGCCGGACCAAGTCCACCGGTAAGTCCGATCGTGTGTAAACGGCATAACGCGTACGTTTTTCTGTGTCTGTCTGTGTATCATTATGGACATTTCTTCTTAATTCCTGTCCAGGAGACACGACAGAAAGTAAAAAGAAATCCCTTTAAATCCCTGCACCTCAGGATAATGCTTCCGGGATCTGGTCATGAAAGTTGGGGAGCCCCTAACCCCTACGTACAAACTTTACTCCCCCCACCCCCTTTTTTTGTGTTTCTTAATTTTTTTTTTCTGAGACATATTATTAGAGGCTACTGCATAGAGGAGGTCCCAATCACAATTTGCTCATGGCTTGTCATCAGATATAGCTGGGAGTTCTATTATCACCCATCTAATTTCTACACATTTGCTCATCTAACATGACTCTACATATGGCATACATTACGGATTGTTGTTCCTCCTCTCTTCAACATGTACCATAACTATGACGTTATTAATATCATTTGCTTAGAAAGGAATTATCTATATGTATTGATATGTGATTGTTAACTTTACATGGACCTACATATGACTTTTTACATGGTTTATATATGGCTTTTTATGTACTTCAATGTGTTAAAATTTTTTATAAAACTGGATTAAATATAAATCCCCTCACCTTTTGTTCTGGGGGGAAATTATAGAATTTTGGATTTGCATTCACTTTTTGTCCTGGTGTCACTTATGCCGCGTACACACGAGCGGACTTTTCAACATCCAAAGTCCGACGAACTGATTCCGTCAGACTATTCGATCGTGTGTGGGCTGCAACGGACTTTTGATTTACCAAAGTCTGACGGACTTTAGAATATGGAACATGCTTCAAATTTTCCCGACGGAACTCCGCCGGACCCGGTCCCTTCGAAAAATTTGCTTGTGTGTATGCTATTCCGACGGACTAAAACTGACGCTAGGGCAGCTATTGGCTACTGGCTATGAACTTCCTTATTCGAGTCCAGTCGTACGTCATCACGTTCGAATCCATCGGAGTTTAGTGTGATTGTGTGTGGCCAAGTCCGCTCAGTCGAAAAGTCCGTCAGAACTCTGTCGGAACTCCGGCAGAACTCCGGCAGAACTCCTTCGGAAGTCTGTCGGACATAAGTCCTCTCGTGTGTACGGGGCTTTAGTGATCCTGTTCCTCATCCCAGCATCTGGGGTTTTAGCTATGGCACTCTCCTTGTCTGTCTGTCCACCTGCAGGCTGATTAATGTTATCGGTCTCTGGGTGGAAACCAAGCCTGTTATAAGCCAGCTCAAATCACATTTGCTCAAACCACATTTGGGCGCTTGTGATAGAGAGTGATATGTGTGTTGTTCCTGATCAAGCTCCTTGTCTGTCTGCCCTGCTTTACTAGTTTGGATTTCCCTGTGTATGACTTTGGACTGGATTATTGGACTATTCCTTGAACTCAGCCTGCCTTTTACCCGGACTGTCATAGAATCATGTTATCTGTCTGCTAACCGCAATTATCTATTGGCTTGGCTCAGTTCACATCTGCCCTGGTGTGGTGGCCAGGCACTAAAGCATTGTGTATAAGTCCTGGGGGCAACCGATTACCCATAGGCCTGCTTGCCTTATTGGAAAAGGGGCTGCTATAGGTGAAGAACACAGTAGCCAGCTATAGTGTCTGACCACCTGCGTTGGGGTAGACGTGACACCTGGTTACAACGGTCACCAAGACAAATATGTAAACAGGGGTAGAGGGAAGAGGTCGAAGGGAAAAAACAGCCTGCAGTACAACACTATGTGAAATTAATGCCCAAGTAAAGGATACTCTTCGGGACAGGCCCGATATAGGCCCATCTAAGAGTAGTGATGGACGAACTTCCGACGGGACATTTCGCGAATGCGAATCCTGAAAAACGCGGCCAAAGTTTGCAGCAGGCCCCATTGACTTTAATGGCAGGCGAACCTTAAAAACCTACAGGTCATATTTTCAGCCACAAAATACTTACTTGCTGTGCACACATAGTCCCACCACATGGACACTGACGTAACAAAAGTATTAAGGGAATCTGGGATCGACAACGACAAGCATTCTTTTTTTATCTGTGAAATTTTGACAATTCAGGAGTGCATGAAGGCCATGGAGGAGAGGAAAGGTCAGGGCAGGCTATGAAGAGGGTGCAGGAGATGATCACCAGCACCGTGATAGAGAGCACTGACACCAGCACCGAGATAGAGAGCACTGACACCACACCAGCACCGTGATAGAGAGCACTGAGACCACACCAGCACTGTGAAAGAGAGCACTGACACCAGCTCCGTGATAGAGAGCACTGACACCAGCTCCGTGATAGAGAGCACTGACACCAGCCCCGAGATAGAGAGCACTGACACCAGCCCCGAGATAGAGAGCACTGACACCAGCCCCGAGATAGAGAGCACTGACACCAGCCCCGAGATAGAGAGCACTGACACCAGCCCCGAGATAGAGAGCACTGACACCAGCCCCGAGATAGAGAGCACTGACACCAGCCCCGAGATAGAGAGCACTGACACCACCCTAGCACCGTGATAGAGAGCACTGACACCAGCACCGTGATAGAGAGCACTGACACCACCACCAAGATAGAGAGCACTGACACCACACCAGCACCGTGATAGAGAGCACTGACACCACACCAGCACCGTGATAGAGAGCACTGAGACCAGCATCGAGATAGAGAGCACTGACACTACACCAGCACCATGATAGAGAACACTGACACCAGCACCGTGATAGATAGCACTGATACTAGCACCGTGATAGATAGCACTGACACCAGCACCGTGATAGAGAGCACTGAGACCACACCAGCACCGAGATAGAGAGTACTGAGACCACACCAGCACCGTGATAGAGAGCACTGACACCACACCAGCATCGAGATAGAGAGCACTGACACCACACCAGCACCGTGATAGAGAGCACTGAGACCACACCAGCACTGAGATAGAGAGCACTGAGACCACACCAGCACCGTGATAGAGAGCACTGAGACCACACCAGCACCGTGATAGAGAGCACTGACACCACACCAGCACCGTGATAGAGAGCACTGACACCAGCACCGTGATAGAGAGCACTGACACCAACACCGTGATAGAGAGCACTGACACCACACCAGCACCAAGATAGAGAGAGAGAGCACTGACACAGGCACTGAGATAGAGAGCACTGACAGCAGAACTGATACCAGCAACTCGCTGTGGGACCCAAAAATATGACACCACTCAACCTCTTCAAACAGGAGGGTAGGGGCATTTAGTACGGTGTTCTTTTTTTGTACAAGGAAGTGAGCCAAAGGTAGGAAAAAGGTCCGTGTGCTCGTTTAAATAAATTGTTTATAGAGTTATGCATATACATGGTCTACTGGTCACATGTGTTGAATTCCTCTGAGATCCATACCTCATTTATTTTTATAAATGTCAGGTAGTCAACACTGTCGTGAGCTAGGCGAGTGCGCTTATCGGTCACAATCCACCCTGCTGCACTGAACATCCTTTCGGACAGGACACTGGACAAGGGGCAAGCCAACAGTTCCTGTACAATATACTGTACACCTATACCAGTCCTTAAAAGGACCTGTTTGGACCTAGTAGCTAGTGATTTGCAGACTGTCCCTTAGTCCCTACACTGATAAAAGACAGCTGCAGAATCAGGCAGCAGTAGAGTATAATATTCTTTCTATATTTGGAAGAAAGTATATTATACTTGTACAACCCTATATACTGTACACCTATACCAGTCCTTAAAAGGACCTTTGTGGACCTAGTAGCTAGTGATTTGCAGACTGTCCCTTAGTCCCTACACTGATAAAAGACAGCTGCAGAATCGGGCAGCACAGCAGTCAGCAGCAGTGCACCAAAAGCCTATATATTGTACACCTATACCAGTCCTTAAAAGGACCTTTGTGGACCTAGTAGCTAGGGATTTGCAGACTGTCCCTCAATCCCTACACTGACAAAAGACAGCTGCAGAATCAGTCAGCAGTGCACTCAGTAATCACCAGCACAGCAGTCAGCAGCAGTGCACCAGCACCCTATATACTGTACACCTATACCAGTCCTTAAAAGGACATTTGTGGACCTAATAGTAATAGCTAGTGATTAAACTGACTGTCCCTGCTCCACACAGCATCCTGTCCCTACACTGACAAAAGACAGCTGCAGAATCAGTCAGCAGTGCACTCAGCAATCACCAGCACAGCGGTGCACTAGAACCCTATATACTGTACACCTATACCAGTCCTTAAAAGGACTTTTGTGGACCTAATAGCTATTGATTTGTGTCACTACAGTCTGTCCCTGCTCCACACAGCACTCTCCCTACACTGACAAAAGACAGAATGTAAAATGGCCGCCAGATCGGGTCTATTTATAAGGTAGGGGGAATGTCCAATTGTTCATGTGCTGAAATGTCTCAATTGGCTGTCCTGTACCCCATGATGGACACATCCATCATGGGTCAAAGTTCTTTCACAATGTAAACGCATATGTCCGCCGGGCGAACAGCACCAGAAGTCCGCCGGTTTGGCGAATCGCGAACACGCAAAATTCGCCGTGAACCGACCGCCGGGCAAATTGCAAGGCCATCTCTATCTAAGAGAACCTACAGTGAGGAAACTGTAAGTGCTGGTTGGCATCACCGTGTTAAAGTTGAATTTTTACTGTAAATGTTGCTGAGGTCAGGTACAAAGGTATACTGGTGTTTTGGAAAGAACTATGCATGCTGTTCCTGCTACTGTAAAATGTTACAAAGGCTGAACATGTGGACATTCCTTTATTTCTGAAGGTGGGCCTCAGGTTAGGAGAATGTGAGCAACTAAGATGGTGGAGTTTCTCCAAACTACAGGTGTACAGTGCCAAAATCTGTTCCTGATCCAGTGGGCAGCATGGCTCCTGCTGATGGAATATGAGGTCCCTGATTACAAATAGAGGGGTACTCTCCAGTCGGGACATGAACAACAATACAAACTTGATAGGACTTTTAAACCGTCCCTTCTCTATCCAAAACTAAAATACAATCTGGACTTAAGACTTTACTTGGACTTGGACTTTAGCAATGGCTGCTTGGCCCTAGTATTTGTATGTATGTATGTGAGTCAGGGACCTTAGATTGTAAGCTCCTTGAGGGCAGGGACACACATGAAACCATTTACCAATAAGATATTATAAATTTGAGATCTGGGATCACGTTCACAAATATAGTTTTTAATGACAAATGCTAAAAATGAACAAAGAGACAAAAACCAATTAAAATACACAAGGGCCCCAGCAATCCACCGAAGGAGCTACCTCAAAGTGAAACATGTCTGAGCTATGGGGGTAGCCAGCAATCCTAATGCACTCCCTTAGGGCAATCCTTGTAAGACCATGAGCTGCATCTCAACTTTTCTTTACTTTGCAGAGAATTTGGAGTTTCTTTATATAATCATTAAAGAAAAATAAATTGTGTCCGATGTGTCTGCCATAATGTCACAATCACAATAAAAATCACTGATCGCTGACATTACTAGTAAAAAAAAATTATTAATAAAAATGCCATAAAACTATCCTACCTATGATGACAATTACAGGCCTCTCTCATCTTTTTAAGTGGGAGAACTTGCACAATTGGTGGCTGACTAATTACTTTTTTGCCCCACTGTAAATCTGAGATTTATATTTGTTTTTCCAGTGGGTCCATGTTGAAGATCTTACATTGCAACCACTTCAGTAAAAATATTGGTTTTGGCAATCTTGATATTTTAGCATTTACAGTAATGCCCCATACACACGGTCAGACAAATCCGACAACAAAATCCATCGGATTTTTCTGACGGATTTTGGCCCAAACTTGTCTTGCATAAACGCGGTCGCACAAAGTTGTCGGAAAATCCGATCATTCTGAACGCGGTGACGTAAAACACGTACGTCGGGACTATAAATGGGCCAGTAGCCAATAGCTTTCATCTCATAATTTATTCTGAGCATGCGTGGCACTTTGTGCGTCGGCCTTGTCTGCACACGATCGGAATTTACGCAATCGCATTTTATTGTCGGAAAATTTTAGATCCTGCTCTCAAACTTTGTGCGTCTGAAAATCCGACTGTGTGTATGGGGCATAACTCTCAATGTACATGTGGGATCTGATGCCAGAAAGTAGTATGAAAAGGATTTAATTGATATATTATTTGTGTTTTTTCTCATTTCTAATATACCACTGCTGCCTTAGAGTATTGTATCCATTTGTACATCTTTGGCTTTTTGTCTATTTTTAACATTTATCTTTAAAGACTATATTTTGTATTTGAGACGGCGTTCCCAGATCTCAATTTTATAGCACCTCATTAGTAAAGAGAATCATGTACTCATTGTTTTTTTCTTTCATTAGCTTTACCATAATAATAATAATAATGAAGATGGTCCTTGGGGAAGTTGAGAATTGTCTTGTGGTAATTGTGTGTAATATAAAAACCACTCGATATAAAGAAACATTTAGATGTGTACATCCTGCTTGCTAGGTGACTATTTCCAACAGGTAAGAGATCAAAATGAAATCCCCCGATTCCTGATTATAGATAAATACTGAATATACAGTATCTCACAAAAGTGAGTACACCCCTCAAATCTTTGTAAATATTTTATTCTATCTTTTCATGTGACAACACTGAAGAAATGACACGGGGAGCAGGTGTGTTAAATTTGGTGTTATCGCTCTCACGCTCTCATACTGGTCACTGGAAGTTTAACATGGCACCTCATGGCAAAGAACTCTCTGAGGATCTGATAAAAAAGAATTGTTGCTCTACATAAAGATGGCCTTGGCCAGTGATGGCGAACCTTGACACCCCAGATGTTTTGGAACTACATTTCCCATGATACTCAACTACATTGCAAAGTGCATGAGCATCATCCTACACTATCCTACACTCTCCAACTCACATCTTCGATCTCTCCCTCACCTCTGGCATTTTCCCCAATGCTCTAAAACACGCATTGGTCAACCCCATACTTAAAAAGCCGTCCTTAGATCCTACCAATCTTAACAACCTACGCCCTATCTCCTTGCTCCCATTTTCCTCTAAACTCCTTGAATGCCTGGTTTACAACCAACTGAGTGACTACCTCATTAAGAATAACCTTCTTGATCCCCTTCAATCTAAATTTCGCCCTCAACACTCCACAGGAACTTCTCTTTTAAAACTCACAAATGACCTATTAACTGCCAAAACCAACGGACACTATTCTGTACTCCTACTTCTGGACCTTTCAGCTGCCTTTGACACAGTTGACCACCCCCTCCTTCTTTACTCCCTTGGTCCCCATGACTGTGCTCTTCAGCGGCTCTCATCCTACCTATCCCAACGCACCTTCAGTGTCACTTACAATTCTACTTCCTCCACTCCTCTTCCCTTCTCTGTCGGAGTCCCCCAAGGTTCTGTTCTCGGACCTCTTTTATTTTCAATCTACACCTCTTCCTTGGGTCAGCTGAAAGCCACCCATGGCTTTCAATATCATTTCTATGCTGACGACACACAACTCTCTCTCTCCACCCCTCAACTCACTCTATCAGTCTCCTCACGCATCTAACTTACTAACAGACATATCTGTATGGATGTCACACCACCTCCTCAAACTCAACTTGTCCAAAACCGAGCTTATAATATTTCCTCCCCAACGTGCCCCTTCACCTGACTTCTCTGTCAAGAGTAATGGCACAGCCATCCACCCATCCCCACATATCAGGGTGCTAGGTGTTATCCTGGACTCTGAACTCTCCTTTCGGCCCCACATCCAATCACTTTCCAAAGCTTGCCGCCTCAACCTATGAAACATCTGTAAACTACGTCCCTTTCTAACCAATGAAACCACAAAGCTCCTGATTCACTCCCTGGTTATCTCTCACCTTGACTACTGCAACTCCCTCCTCATGGGCTTTAAATAGACTATCCCTCTTCAGTCCATCATGAATGCTGCTGCCAGACTCATCCACCTTATATACCGCACAGTACTGCTACCCCTCTCTGCCAATCCCTCTATTGGCTGCCACTTGCTCAACTAATTCAATTCAAAATACTAACAATAACAATAAGTTACAAAGCCATCCACAACTCTGCCCCCAGTTACATCACTGGCCTAGTCTCAAAATACCAACCTACTCACCCTATTCGTTCCTTCCAAGACCTCCTGCTCTCTAGCTCCCTCATCACCTCCTCCCATATCCACCTCCAGGATTTCTCCCGAGCCTCACCTATCCTCTGGAATTCGCTACCCCAATCTGTCAGACTGTCTCCAAACGTATCCACTTTTAGGCGATCCCTGAAAACTTTCCTCTTCAGAGAAGCCTATCCTGCCTCCATCTAACAACTGCACTATTTTCTCCATTAGCTCATCCCCCACAACTATTACCCTTTTGTATAACTTGACCCTTCCTCCTAGATTATAAGCTCTAACGAGCAGGGCCCTCACTCCTGTATTGAATTGTATTGTAATTGTACTGTCTGCCCTAATGTTGTAAAGCGCTGCATAAACTGTCGGTGCTATATAAATCCTGTATAATAATAATCATGGGAAATTTAGTTCCAGAACATATGGAGTGTCAAGGTTCACCATCAGTGCCCTAGAGAATAAAATATTGGTAGTTCCAATTTTTTATGAAACACGATATAACCAAAATTTCAATAAAGAAATATATTAAAGGTAATTTTAGGGCACAAAAATGCAATAAAGTACCCAATTTTTTGGTAAAATATAAAACCTGAGATTGCGCTGAGTAAAAAGCTACCCAACATGTCAAACCTTAAAATTGCGCGCGCCTTCGAAATGGCGACAAACTTCGGGACACTATATTTTCCCTAGGTGCCACTTTAAAAGCCCCAAATACCGTATATACTCGAGTATAGGCCGACCCGAATATAAGCCGAGGCCCCCAATTTACCCCCAAAAAAACTGGCAAACTTATTGACTCGTGTATAAGCCGAGGGTGAGACATGCCTGTCCATCCCTGTGTGTGTGTCCGTCCATCCCTGTGTGTCCGTCCATCCCTGTGTGTCCGTCCATCCCTGTGTGTCCGTCCATCCATCCCTGTGTGTGTGTGTGTGTCCATCCATCCATCCATCCCTGTGTGTGTGTGTGTCCATCCATCCATCCATCCCTGTGTGTGTGTGTGTCCATCCATCCATCCATCCCTGTGTGTGTGTGTCTCCATCCATCCATCCATCCCTGTGTGTGTCTCCATCCATCCATCCCTGTGTGTGTGTGTCTCCATCCATCCCTGTGTGTGTGTGTCTCCATCCATCCATCCCTGTGTGTGTGTGTGTGTCCGTGTGTGTGTGTGTGTGTGTGTGTGTGTCCATCCATCCATCCATCCCTGTGTGTGTGTGTCTCCATCCATCCATCCATCCCTGTGTGTGTGTGTCTCCATCCATCCATCCCTGTGTGTGTGTGTCTCCATCCATCCCTGTGTGTGTGTCTCCATCCATCCATCCCTGTGTGTGTGTGTGTGTGTGTGTGTGTGTGTGTGTGTGTGTGTGTGTGTGTGTGTGTGTGTGTGTGTCCAGCCTACCTGTGTCCCGAGCCTGTGTCCCAAGCCTCCGTCCCGTGCCTTGCCTCCTTGCCTCCGTCCCGTGCCGTGCCTTGCCTCCTTGCCTCCGTCCCGTGCCGTGCCTTGCCTCCTTGCCTCCGTCCCGTGTCGTGCCTTGCCTCCGTCCCGTCCCGTGCCGTGCCTTGCCTTGCCTTGCCTCCGTCCCGTGCCTTGCCAGGATCGCCGCTCTTCGTCGGCGCCTCGGCGGTCATTCTAAAATTCAAAAGCCGCGCCTCCGCCTTCGCCTGTGATAGGCGGAACACTGAATTTCCCAGCAGCCTGTGTTCCGCCTATCACGGACATCGTCTCATCCTCGTCCGTAGTACGAGGATGAGCGGATGTCCGTGATAGGCGGAACACTGACTGCTGGGAAATTCAGTGTTCCGCCTATCACAGGCGAAGGCGGAGGCGGAGGCGCGGCTTTTGAATTTTAGAATGTCCGCTGTCTGTCTGCTCGACACGCTGATCGAGCAGGCAGACAGCGATGACTCGAGTATAAGCCGAGGGGGGCACTTTCAGCCTCAAAAAAGAGGCTGAAAATCTCGGCTTATACTCGAGTATATACGGTATGTCATTCGTTTAGTGTTGTGGAGGAGATCTGGTGCTGGAATTATTGCTCTCACTCCGGCGTGTACTGCGATTTCTAATATGTGTATTGCAATCCACATTTTCATGCATGCATGCAGGGAATTTTATGTGCTTGGGTGTCACTTTAGCTTTTTACAATTTACAGTTTTCTTTTTTACTTAACTTTTTATTTATTTTTTCCATCATGTATCGGTACCCCCCATAGGAGCTGCCGAGTGTTGTGATTCTTCTGTCACCCTGCCCCAGCCAGGCACACACTTTTTACTCGCTCAGCGGCATGAAAGCGGTCCTCGCACTTGTTTTTATGTTTTATGGAGGGTAATTAAACTTGGATAGGGATGGGGAACTTATGAGATGCCCAGGCAATTAACAGTCAACATCACAGTATATACAATCTCCTCTTCTCCTCCTGCACATCGATTCCTTTCTTGCACTCTCCAGACTAGCTAGCACTGTAGGCCTGACACTGGCTCAGCCAGGCCCAAAGCAAAGGCCCTTTACAGGCAGGGGCTGCGGGCCCATATGGTGTAGCAAAATTGTAGAACAGTCCCAGTGCTAGCTGTCCCTGTGGTTACTGCTCCCAGTACCACCTCTTCAGGCACTGCCAGCCCTCCTGGCTGCAGCTGCTCCTTTCCACTGCCCATGCCACCACCATACTCCAGACTGGCTCTGCACCTATCTCAGACTGCTCCATCCAAGTTCTCTCAGGCATGCCTCCCAGTCCTCCCGATGGTGTGAACACTCACCAGTCCTCCTGGCTGCCTCTGTGGAACTCCTTGAGACTTGCCCGGCAGTTTTCTACCGCTGTTCCTCTCTTGCTCCTACTCTGTCTCCTGTCCAGGACACCTCTATAGGTTGTAAGAGGGTCCCGTATACACCAGAGCCCTGGCCCAAGATCACCACCCCAGACTGGGGAGCTCCCTCAAAGGCCCCCATAGCCTAACGCTCCATCTCCATCTTTCACCCGATCAACTTCTCCCCAGCTGGGCTGAGCCTGGGTATTTAAGGAGGCCTGCTCCCTGCCAATCCAAATTGGGGATTGGTCAGGGCTCCTTAGAACATCCCAGGTGGCACCATCTGCCCTCTCCACCTTTCTTTACAGAAAGTACCAGAAGATTCTGGAATGAAGTAGGAGGTCCTGGTAACACCACCTGTGAGTCACCCAAGACTACTCTGAGCCACTTCCAACCCAAATTACAAAAACACACCCAGGCTTGGCTGCCTGCCAAGCCTGGAAATGTACCTACTCTCAAAAAGAACTACATTGCTCTTCTAGCACACTAGAGGGTGCTACAATCACATAGGGGACAAAAAAAAACCCTATGTGATGATCTTTTGGTGACAGGTTTCTCTTTAATCAGACATCCGGGGTCTAAAAGACCCTTAATGTCTCCCCTGTGCTCCACTAAATGTAATGCAATGCAGGTCGCATTTGCATTACATTCTTTCTTAGGTATGCTGGGGACACCGAGACAAAGACATCACTTTCAGGGTCAGCAACAAACATGGGAGGAAAGCGGGCATGTGTGTCCACTCTGCTTCCTCCCCTCTACTGGCCAGCACTTGCTATCAGTGGCTTATGGTGGCATATTTTTTTGAGGGGGCAGCAAACAATCCAACCCCCCCAGTCGGGTTGCGGGCACCCTCCCTGGTTGGTCACCAGCCCCGCACTTACCCCATCTAGGTTGTCGGCAGCACTACCTCCGGTTGGCGTCTCCTCCTCCTTGTGCTTCAGGGTGGCTTCACGTGCATCTCCTCCTTCCTCCTCCTTGGTGGCCAATAAGATTGCTTCTCCTCTTGGTCAATCGGGTGAATATTAATTCTCTATTGTCACACAACTGGGTGGGCTCGGGCGCAGTGCTCTGCGCCCCAAGCCCACCCTTTTTTGAGGCCAATTAGAGGCTCAGGCTCTAATCACGTGCTTCAAAAAAAAAAACCCATTGGAATCCATGCGTCCGGCGCCCCGCATGTAGATTAGGGGGCCAGATACATTGATGAGGGGGGCAGCCCTGCATTACGGGCCACCACTGCCTGTGGTGCTGAGCCAGGGACACATGGTGGGGGCGCAGGAGCACTGTTACTTGAGGGGGTGTGAAAGCAATTAGGTGGCAGCGCAGCATCCCGAATGCTTCTATTTGACAGGCAGGAGTGAGATTTACACACTACAGCCACCGTGAATGTGTGTAAACCCCCCCCCCCCCCCCTCCCTGCTGTCAGACCCATACGACGTACAGACCTGGCAGAGAAAAGGTTAAATTAGAGGTTCAGGGGAGGAGCAGAGGGTTCAAGGTTCACCAAAACAAAGTTTTTAATTTTGTGCGATATAAATTAAATAGACCGAAAAAATTTTACTTTCTGCTATTAAACAAACAAAAAAAAATAATAGAATTTATTACATCAATTTTTGCCAAAATGTATTCTGCTAAGTGCTTTAAAAAATATATAATATCCCAAGTGTAAATTGAATGCTCTGCATTACAGTTATAGCACCTACAAACTATGGCATGCATACTGGAATTTCTATTTATTTATTTTTTTATGCTACTAATGGTGGTGATCAGCAGCTTATAGTGAGACTGCTATAGTTCGGTGGACAAACTGACACTAACTGATGCTGGGGGGAAATGGCTAACAGTGAATAGCACCCCATTGTTGATGTCATTGGGTGCTATTGTCTGTGTCATTGAGTGGAATTGTGCCCCATCATTGGTGTCATTGGGAGGAATTCTGCCCCATCATTGGTGTCATTGGGAGGAATTCTGCCCCTTCATTGGTGTCAGTGGGGGAAAAACTGCCCCAAGGGCCAGATAAAGGCAAGCAAAAGGGCCACAGTTTGGGAGACCACTTCTATATGCTGTCACTGTACTAATGACTGGGAAGGGGTTAACATCTAGGGTGATCAAAGGGTTAAATATGTGCCTAACTATGTGAACTATGTGTAATATGTGTACTGTGTGCTGCTTTCACTAATTGATCTCTGAGTTTCTCATCCCTGCTTTTCAGGGATGAAAAACACAGAGACCGTTCTCTGTGTACAGAGCTCTGTGTTGAATGTGAACACTGAGCTCTGGGCTTTGAATGTATACAGCCGATCAGCAGGTCCCAGCTGTAATTCATTGGCTTGCTGACAGTCTCCCACTGTGTACAATCACAGCAGGTCCCGGCGGAGGGGGGGCAAATCCTAAACCCAGAAGTGGGCAGTGACATACTGGTACCAGTGAGGGCTAGTGGTACATTTCTGGTGAGGGCGGAAATCCCCCCACCCCTGGGCAGTCACCAGCCCCGCATTTGGTCCATCTAGGTCATGGGCTTCCTCCAGGGGGTGCCTTAAACCAGCTTCTCCTCCTTCCTCTACTCCATGGCGGCTTCTACTTTGTCTCCTCCCTCCTTGGCGGCCAATAGGATCGCTTCTCCTCTCAGCTAGTCAGGTCTCAGGACCCACTTCCTGAGCCAGGACTGGCCAGGAGGAGAATCGGGAGGACAATAGCAAATATTAATTCACTATTGTCACACAATTGGGTGGGCTTGGGGTGCAGTGCTCTAAACCCCGAGCACACCCCTTTTTTGAAGCCAGTCAGAGCCTCAGGCTCTAAACACGTGCTTCTAAAAAATGTTTTAAAAAACACTGGAATCCATGCATCCTGCACCCTGCATGTAGATTACGGGCCCGGCAAATGGATTAGGGGGTAACGGGTACGTCACATTGCCTACAATGGCCGCTCATCCAAAGTACATTTAAACAAAAGTTAAAAATCTCTCATCCTAAATATGTGTTTTATCCTACAGTATGTGTTTATTTCAGATGGATCAACTAAAAGAGTTTATACAATGCGCCCTATCACCCAGTCCTGTAGAAGTGGTGGAGGACCTCGAAACCCTTTGATAATTTGGGTGTCAAATGTGATGTTGGGACCTTCGATTATTACTTTCCTCTTGAGTACATTTAAAGTCCCGCTATTTCTGTAGTTGGAACTATCTTTATTATTATTATTAAAATAAAGGAATACATAATTTTAACCCAATAGTCTCATGGCCTGTCCAAAGATGTCACCAGTCCTTCCTTCCTCTTCTTCTTCTCCAGCGGTGGCAATGGGTGGTCCTTTCTCCTGCACTTAGCAGCGCTCACATAACGCACCCAATCCACTTGACAAAGCACTCCTCGGGGGCAGGTCCGTGATTTGGCTCTGAAGACGTGGGTCAAATGATGCTGGCAACATCTAGTAGCAGAGTAGACTTACAGCAGGAGAAGGCGTTGAATTAGACGTAATTATTGCATGTTTTTATTTTTTTCTTTATTTTTTTTAACTTTACCTGCTTTAAACTTTAATAAGGTCTAAAGACACCTTTCGCCTTTTTTCTTTAGAATACATGTAATGTACATCATAAACAAAAGAGATGCTTATTTTAAACCATTATAAAAAAAAAAAATACATGAATATCAACAAGACTCAAATAACTGTGTTTGAATTTTCTGGTCTGTCTAATGATAAAGAAGTGGCCCCATTCCTTTTTGTATTCTTTTTGCTGGTTTACATGGTTACCGTATGTGGAAACACTGGGATGATGGCAATGGTTCATATCTCGCCCAGCCTCCACACCCCGATGTACTACTTCTTGAGCCATCTCTCTATGGTGGACCTCTTCTACTCTTCAGTTGTTACTCCAAAAATGTTGTCCGACCTTCTTTCGGATAGGAAACTTATTTCATTCGTTGGTTGCGCCCTTCAGTTCTTCTTTTTTGCTGCTCTAGCAAGTACTGAGGTCTTTGTGCTCTCAGACATGGCGTACGACCGATATGTCGCTATATGCCACCCTCTTCACTACGTCTCAGTAATGACTAAGAAGAAATGTCTCAGTCTTGTCATCTTTGCTTTTTCGGTTGGCTTTATACAGTCATCAGCACAGACCAGCAGTCTATTTAGTCTCGAATACTGCAAATCCAACCTTATAGATCACTTCTACTGCGACATCCCTCCACTGCTCAGGTTGTCGTGTTCCGAAACCTATGCATGCAACATCGTCACCCTTTTCTTTGTGTGTTTTTGTAGCTTAAGTTCAATGACAACCATCCTGGTCTCCTACACCTTGATTTTTTCTTCCATTCTACGGATAAACTCTGCGGCTGGCAGGAGGAAAGCATTCAGCACCTGCTCCTCACATCTTATGTGTGCGTCCATCTTCTACATTACAGTTTTCTTCACTTACCTTCATCCATCTTCCAGTGCTCTTGAGAAGCAAGACAAAGTGGCTTCTGTCTTCTACACGGTGGTGACCCCAATGCTGAATCCTCTCATCTACAGTCTGAGGAACCAAGAGGTGAAAAAGGCCATCATGAGACTTGTGCAGAAAAGTCCCAATAAACATATATGAAATCCTGATACCTGCCAACTTAAGCCCTTGCCTACTGGGCACTTTCACCCCATTCCTGCCCAGTCCAATTTTCAGCTTTCAGCGCTTTGAATGACAATCACGTGGTCATGCAACACTGTGCCCATATTACATTTTTATCATTTTTTTCACACAAATCAAATCTTTTGATGGTATTTAATCACTTCTGAGTTTTTCATTTTTGGGTAAACAAACAAAAAAATACTAAAATTTTGAAAAAAATACGTTTTTCTTAGTTTACGTTATTACATTTTGCAAACAGGTCATTTTTCTCCTTCACTGGTGTGTGCTGTTGAGGCTGCACTGATGGGCACTGATGAGGCTGCAGTGATATGTGGCACTAATGGCACTGATGGACACTGATAGGTGGCACTGATGGGCACTAATAGGCAGCACTGAAGGGCACTGATGAGGCTGTACTGATATGCGGCACTGATGGGCGCTAATAGGTGGCACTGAAGGGCACTAATAGGTGGCACTGAAGGGCACCGATAGGTAACACGGAAGAGGATGCACTGATTGACACTGATAGGCAGCACTGATGGGGCTCCACTGATGATTGGGACACTGATGATCAGTGCCTTGGTTATCAGTGCAGATGTCTAGCCAGTTACTGCCTCTCTCTTCACCTCAGGCTGTGACCACGTGAGGAAAGGAATGGAACAAGAAAACCCACCGCTCTAGCTGAGACCAGGAAGCCTAATGATCCAGTAGGTGCTCACCTCGGCTCGCCTCCGCACACAATGAGAATAGAAGAAATGGATGCACAACACTGTAGATCAAAATCCTTTTTATTAGGACATCCCAAAATGACAAGAATCAGAATGCTGGGTAGACGCATTTCGCACACTTAACGTGTACTTATTCATTACAGAGGAAGGGAATGCTGTTAACCAGCAAGTGTGTTTAGATCGTTATCAGTTGTGATTAGACCACATGGTAATGAGCCGCTGTGATTGGCTCTTAACCCAGATCTGTGATCATCTGTGTCCAAAGGACACTTTGATCACAGAGCGTGGTAGGGGTGTGCTGAAGTGGGCAAGCGTGGGCAGCGTGTTTCTGGGAGGACATCTTCCAGAACTGAACCACATTTGTCTATAGCGCCGTCGGCAAGTGGTTAAACATGCCTAGTACAGGATTTGTTTGACTGATGGGGAAATGTCACATTCCCTTATTAAAATTGCATATTGTCTCATAATATCTAAGAAAGCAAGCCTCCAATATCTAGTTACTTTAGATGACTTAATGCTATAGGAATGTCATAGTAAACTGACTATATGGACAAGCCAGCCCACTAATCCCCTTCCAGGAATGTGCTATCTTTCTTAGAAGGTCATTTTTCTCCAGTGGGGGTGGGTTGACCATTTCTTTACATTTAAGTCCTATATATACTAGAACTTGCAATAACATGTAAAAAAGTAGACTTCCAATGGCCACATCCATAATGCTAAAGAATAAAATGCCGCCTCCACACGGTCAGATTTTCTGATGGAAAATGTTAGATAGGAGCTTGTTGTCGGAAATTCCGGCCGTGTGTAGGCTCCATCGGACATTTTCCGACGGAGTTTCCAACAAACAAAATTTGAGATCTGGATCTCAAATTTTCCGACAACAAAATCCATTGTCGGAAATTCCGATCATGTGTACACAATTCCGACTCACAAAGTTCCACGCATGCTCGGAATCAAGCAAAAGAGCCGCACTGGCTACTTCAATTTTCTCGGCTTGACATACATCACCGCGTTCTTGATGTTCGGAATTTCCGACAACATGGTGTGACCGTGTGTATGCAAGACAAGTTTGAGCCAACATCCGTCGAAAAAAATACCATGGATTTTGTTGCCAGAATGTGCGATCGTGTGTACGTGGTATATGATGTGGGAAAAACCCACCCTAACCTCAAAGAATCTGACTTCATCGGTTCAGCATAAGGGATACAAACAAATATAAAAAAATGATATCTTTATTACAAAAAAAAGTGAAAAAGACACATTCCAATATGAGTCAAAACCGAAAACTGCCTCTGAAATTATCCAGGGAATGCAGAGGTCTCCAGTATACACCTTTTAAATTTACTGGAAATTTAAATGCAAGTTCTACATCAATAGGTAGATACAGTGGTGTGAAAAAGTGTTTGCCCCCTTCCTCATTTCCTGTTCCTTTGCATGTTTGTCACACTTTATTGTTTAAATTGGTTTGATGTTCCGAAACACTTGTCAAGGACAACACAAGTAAACACAAAATGCAATTTGTAAAAGAAGGTGTTTATTATTAAAGGTGAAAAAAAATCCAAACCATCATGGCCCTGTGTGAAAAAGTGATTGCCCCCTAAACCTAATAACTGGTTGGGCCACCCTTAGCAGCAACAACTGCAACCAAGTGTTTGCGATAACGCGCAATGAGGCTTTTACAGCGTCCTGGAGGAATTTTGGCCCACTCATCTTTGCAGAATTGTCCTAATTCAGTTACATTAGAGGGTTTTCGAGCATGAACGGCCTTTTTAAGGTCATACCACAACATCTCAATAGGATTCAGGTCAGGACTTTGGCTAGGCCACTCCAAAGTCTTCATTTTGTTTTTCTTCAGCCATTCGGTGGTGGACTTGCTGGTGTGTTTAGGATCATTGTCCTGCTGCAGAACCCAAGTTCGTTTCAGCTTGTGTACACGAACAGATGGTCGGACATTCTCCTTCAGGATCTCTTGGTAGACAGCAGAATTCATAGTTCCTTTTATCACGGCAAGTCTTCCAGGTCCTGAAGCAGCAAAACAGCCCCAGACCATCACACTACCACCACCATATTTTACTGTTGGTATAATGTTCTTTTTATGAAATGCAGTGTTCCTTCTACGCCAGATATACTTGGACACACACCTTCCAAAGAGTTCCACTTTTGTCTCATCGGTCCACAGAATGTTGTCCCAAAAGTCTTGGGGATCATCAAGATGTGTTGTGGAGAAATTGAGACGAGCTTTGATGTTCTTTTTGCTCAGCAGTGGTTTTCTCCTTGGAACTCTGCCATGCAGGCCATTTTTGCCCAGTCTTTTCCTGATGGTGGAGGCATGAACGCTGACCTTAACTGAGGCAAGTGAGGCCTGCAGTTCCTTGGACGTTGTTGTGGGGTCTTTTGTGACCTCTTGAATGAGTCGTCGCTGCACTCTTGGGGTAATTTTGGGCGGCCGGCCACTCCTGGGAAGGTTCACCACTGTTCCATGTCTTCGCCATTTGTGGATAATGGCTCTCACTGTGGTTCGCTGGATTCCCAAAGCTTTGGAAATGGCTTTATAACCCTTTCCAGACTGATAGATCTCAATTACTTTCTTTCTCAATTGTTCCTGAATTTCTTTGGGTCTCGGCATGATGTGTAGCTTTTAAGGATCTTCTGGTGGACCTTACTGTGTCAAGCAGCTCCTATTTAAGTGATGCCTTGATTGTGAACAGGTGTGGCAATAATCAGGCCTGGGTGTGGCTAGAGAAATTGAACTCGGGTGTGGACAACCACAGTTATAGTATGTTTTAACAAGGGGGGCAATCACTTTTTCACACAGGGCCATGATGGTTTGGATTTTTTTTCACCTTTAATAATAAACACCTTCATTTACAAATTGCATTTTGTGTTTACTTGTGTTGTCCTTGACTATTGTTTAAATTGGTTTGATGTTCCGAAACACTTAAGTGTGACAAACATGCAAAGGAACAGGAAATGAGGAAGGGGCAAACACTTTTTCACACCACTGTATAGAATATGAGTGTGTATTTCTACTTTTTCCAGTCATCAAGGTCAATGCGTTTACCCAATTTCACGGCTTCTTCAGAGCCCAATGTATTGAGAAGACATCAACAGGTATGGCAACTATGTGGGACCCTATAATCAATCCCCGGGGCGGACACAGGGGCACCAGGACCACGTTCACCAAGGAGGACAAAAGGCAGAATGATATGATGGAGAAAGGACCTTGGGCTGTAAAAAAGTTCTCCACATATATGAGGATGATTATGATATATAATAGGGTAGGCCAAACCCAAGTGGTAAAATAGCAAATCCAGATGGTAACACTAGGTCTGCAGAAAAATATATATGTGGTCATATAGCCCAAGTAGACCTTTAGGTGGTCATCAGACTCTTGCTATCGATGTGACACCCGCCATGTTGAAATCTGTTTTCCTCTTTGGTGAAGCACTGACCTTGACCTTGATGACTGGAAAAAGTAGAACTGTACACTCATATTCTATGTCTAACTATTAATGTATAACTTTCATCCACATTTCCAGTCAGTTTAAATGTGTATAATGGGGCCCTCTGCATTCCTTGGATAACTTAAGAGGCATTTTTCTGTTTTTAAGTTTTGACCCATATTGGGATATGTCTATATAACTTTTTTTTGTAATAAAGATATTTTTATATATCTGTTTGTATCTCTTACACTGAGCCGGTATAGTCTGACTCTTTGGGGTTATAGTGGGTTTTTCCCACCTCACACGTTGTTCTACAACTTGCAATAACTGTCTCGTCTACAGAGCTTGCTATTATGCATGCATCTGATTCTGATCCTCTGGCCACTCTGCGAAAGCGGGCGGGAATCAGTGGTGAAGCAGCATCTTTAGTTAAAGAGGAGCTGCACAAAAAAAAAAAATATTAAAAGCCAGCAGCTACTAATATTGCAGCTGCTGACTTTTAATAATATCACACTTACCTGTCCCAGGTTCCAGCGATGTCGGCGGCAGATGACGAGCGATCGCTCGTCTCGCTGCAGCCACCACCGCCATCCTCTGTCAGGGAATCGGGAAGTGAAGCAAGAGGGCTTCACTGCCCGGTTCCCTACTGCGCATGCGCGAGTCGCGCTGCGCTGGTTCCCCGCTGTGTCTCTGGGAACTGTGTGTTTCCCAGAACACAACGGGGGGCGGAGCCATGCGGTGGTGGGCGGAGCCATGCGGCGGTCTGGCCGGAAGTGGGTGCAGTTACCTGGATTATCCAGGTAACTGCACCCCCCTCCCCCCCGAAAGGTGCCGATTGTGGCACCGGAGGGGGGGAGGGATAATACTAGCGGAACTTCCCCTTTAGGGTGAAGAACCGCTTTAAGTATTCTTGTTAAATTCTTGTTAAATTTTCTATTATCTGTATCTGTTATTACTCAATTAAATGTTATACTTACAAGTTTTTGTGTGATCTCTCTTTGCACATATTAAATACAACCATAAAGACATAAACTATCATGTATCCGTGATAAAATAGTTGACAGAAACGTGTATTGAGGGAGATATAGAGGCAAACCATTGCAATAGTTCCAACTTTACTGGCTGTATAATTATTCTTGGCGATGGACCTTAAATATTAGACCCAGATAAAGCCAGGTATGAGGTAGGCAGCCAAAATATTTTTCTCAGTACTGATTTCCTAGAATATAAAATACTGTATAAATATAAAGAATAACATTTTATAAATATTTACAGCATATAAATGGTGTAACGGATGGTCCCATACTCCGCTTGAGTGCTTCCATCAGCACACTGCTTCCTCCAGCCTGGAACTTCAGATATCAGATATTACAGCCCATATATTGTAAGAACCAGGCGAGACTAGCTCAGTTACAAAATTGCAACATGGAACTGTTTATTGAAACATAGGTACACAGCGATATTCAAACTTCTCCTCAGTAGCCTGTCCAATCCACAGGGAGAGCTGTTGGAGTAATTCGCCCCCTCCCCTCTCACAGCTAATCTACATACACATCCCATAATACCCAAGGCAGACAGACACAATAAAACAATCGAATACAGCCACACCCCAAACGACCCTACACAGAGCACACCATAGTATGAGACAATGTACAATATATATATATATATATATATATATATATACAGGTCCTTCTAAAAAAATTAGCATATTGTGATAAAGTTCATTATTTTCTGTAATGTACTGATAAACATTAGACTTTCATATATTTTAGATTCATTACACACAACTGAAGTAGTTCAAGCCTTTTCTTGTTTTAATATTGATGATTTTGGCATACAGCTCCTGAAAACCCAAAAATCCTATCTCACAAAATTAGCATATTTCATCCGACCAATAAAAGAAAAGTGTTTTTAATACAAAAAAAGTCAACCTTCAAATAATTATGTTCAGTTATGCACTCAATACTTGGTCGGGAATCCTTTTGCAGAAATGACTGCTTCAATGCGGCGTGGCATGGAGGCAACCAGCCTGTGGTACTGCTGAGGTGTTATGGAGGCCCAGGATGCTTCGATAGCGGCCTTAAGCTCATCCAGAGTGTTGGGTCTTGCGTCTCTCAACTTTCTCTTCCCAATATCCCACAGATTCTCTATGGGGTTCAGGTCAGGAGAGTTGGCAGGCCAATTGAGCACAGTAATACCATGGTCAGTAAACCATTTACCAGTGGTTTTGGCACTGTGAGCAGGTGCCAGGTCGTGCTGAAAAATGAAATCTTCATCTCCATAAAGCTTTTCAGCAGATGGAAGCATGAAGTGCTCCAAAATCTCCTGATAGCTAGCTGCATTGACCCTGCCCTTGATAAAACACAGAGGACCAACACCAGCAGCTGACATGGCACCCCAGACCATCACTGACTGTGGGTACTTGACACTGGACCTCAGGCATTTTGGCATTTCCCTCTCCCCAGTCTTCCTCCAGACTCTGGCACCTTGATTTCCGAATGACATGCAAAATTTGCTTTCATCCGAAAAAAGTACTTTGGACCACTGAGCAACAGTCCAGTGCTGCTTCTCTGTAGCCCAGGTCAGGCGCTTCTGCCGCTGTTTCTGGTTCAAAAGTGGCTTGACCTGGGGAATGCGGCACCTGTACCCCCATTTCCTGCACACGCCTGTTCACGGTGGCTCTGGATGTTTCTACTCCAGACTCAGTCCACTGCTTCCGCAGGTCCTCCAAGGTCTGGAATCGGTCCTTCTCCACAATCTTCTTCAGGGTCCGGTCACCTCTTCTCGTTGTGCAGCGTTTTCTGCCACACTTTTTCCTTCCCACAGACTTCCCACTGAGGTGCCTTGATACAGCACTCTGGGAACAGCCTATTCGTTCAGAAATTTCTTTCTGTGTCTTACCCTCTTGCTTGAGGGTGTCAATGATGGCCTTCTGGACAGCAGTCAGGTCGGCAGTCTTACCCATGATTGCGGTTTTGAGTAATGAACCAGGCTGGGAGTTTTTAAAAGCCTCAGGAATCTTTTGCAGGTGTTTAGAGTTAATTAGTTGATTCAGATGATTAGGTTAATAGCTTGTTTAGGGGCGTGGCCTGGACATGGCGGTGTGAGGACGTGATCTTGCAGAGCTCCCGGGCTTGATCCCCTCCTCGACTATATTTCATTATTCTTACCTACCTACATTGCTATACTGCTATACTGCTATACGGGCATGTCGCCTTCCAAGCGGCACAGAACACGAGCCAATACCCAAGGGACGGCTAAAAACCCGCTGGAAATCCGCCGCTTCTTTGAGCAGATTCCGCCTGCTCCTTCGGGTTACGAGACCGCAACTCCACGTGGTTCGGGCGGCAGAATTGCAAGGGACTCCCCGCCGCGGGAAGATCCGGTAAGCCTGGCCAGTCCTACATCCAACACGAGCGCTCCCGCGAGCGCCGCTAGCGAGACCAGTGAAACAGCCGCATCGCCTAGAGAGATGTCTCCCAGGGACCCCGCCGTGATTGTGGACAGTGATATCCGAGCGCTTTTACAAGCACTCCCAACACGAACGGACATAGAGGCATTGATCCTACGTGTGGAGGAGACTCACCGGCGGGATATTCAAGTGATGCGGAATGAAGTAGGTGGCCTATCCGAACGGATGAGTGCAGGCGAATCGTCCGTTACAGCACTCGAGAACCGGGTGCTGTTATTAGAACGATCGAGAGACCGACACCAGGAAGAGGTGACTGCCCTACATCTTCAATTAGAAGAAGCAGAGGATCGGAGCCGCCGCTCTAACATCAGGCTGCGTGGCATCCCAGAGTCGCACGGAACTGACAACCTCGGAGAAGTGGTAAGGTCTATTTTACGTGAAGTAGTAGCAGACCCTGATATGGACTTTGAACTAGACAGGGTACATAGGACATGGGGTCCAAAGTCAGTGGAGCCTACGAGACCGCGAGATGTGATCTGCTGCTTTCATCGTTATGTGCAGAGGGAGACGACCCTCCGATGTGCCTGGGAACATGGCGCACTGGAGTTCAATGGTGCACAGATCCAGCTTCTCCCAGATCTCTCCAGGGCTACACTGCGTCGAAGAGCCTTGCTCAGACCATTGTTGGATATAGCGAAGCGGGGGGGTTTTTCCTATCGCTGGGGATATCCATTGTCGGTGACTTTTCGGAAGGAGTCGTCTTCGTTTAAACTGCAGACTCCTGCGGATCTGCCAGCGCTGTTTGATTATTTTGGAGAAGTACCGTGCTCGGTACCGGACTGGTTGCTACCCCTTCCACGACCCACAGGTAGATCGGGAACCCGTCAGCATCAGGGTCCTCCGCCCCATCACCGTCCGTAGTTGGGCGAGTGACGGAGAGTGACATCTAGAGATCCCCAACGCGAGTAGACGGATGGGTGCCCACCCCCCCCTTGTCCCCCTGTTGATGGATTAATCACTAACCTCTAACCCCTTCATCCTAACTGATGGTTTTCTTAGTAGCCCCCGGGTTGCTTCTCCCTCCCCCCCCTGTCCTGTTGGCCCTGGACTGTTCAGGTTCCCACCGTGTACTGGCATTTGGTTGCCGTTTCTCCCGTGCCATTTTTGCCCAGTGAGTGTGGCTCTGTTGATCGCTCCCGGTTATAGGGATGCGGCCGGAGCCTCTTGGGTATGGGATAATGTGAGATAGTGGATGGGGGGAGGGGGGTGGCTAATTTGGTGGGCAGTATAGATTATAGTTTATATCATATTCTGAAAATATCTGAAATATCTGAAATTTTTCGATAAATATTTCTCGGAAAAAACAAGGTCAATGAATATCCCTTATTAGGTCTGCCACCTGTCATCTGTGGGGGGTGACCCATTGGGAGGAGCCATTGGACGACTGTTGAATGTCGCCCTGGGGGTTGCTCCCTTGGGTCCCTTTGGGTGACCCTTGCCAGAGATATTGTAAGATACCTTGGGATATTAAACGGGAAATGTTTATGGGTTAACAATAGAATTTGAGATTGATATGTGCTGGGTAGGGGGGGTGGAGGAGGATGGGGTGGTTTTTTTTTTTTTTTATTATTTTTTTTTTTTTTTTTTTTTTTTTACCCCTCCCCTACCCCCCCCCCCTCCTCTAGCAATACTTATTGCAGGGAAGTCCGCCATCACGGAAAGAAAATGATACCTTGGTTGATTTCATGGAGAAGTGAGGGGGTTATCTTTCTTAGGTGACTTGGGAGGGTGGATGACAGGGTGGTTGGGGGGATCCCGTTCTGGTCTGGTGGGGATTGCTCCGATGGGTTCATTCTGGTGTCTACCCTAGATTAGGAGGACACGGAATGGTCCACCGGAGCTGCGGGTGGCTTTTTGTTTTGATGTGGTTATGGTTTTCCCTTGTATTTATGTGTAGCTTTTCTTATTTTATTTTTCTTATTTTTTTTGTTGTTTTTTTTTTTTTTTTTTTCTCTTAGGCGTATATACTGATAGTGGTAGGTTATTACAGTATGTCAAGTGAGGGGAACCGAGCTCCGGGAGCTCGCTCTCTGCCCTGTCTGTCCACACCCCCGAATAGGCCGGCGCTTCTGGCCCAGTTAGGGTAGGTAAGTGCCAAAGCACGTTTTTGTGCTTTATTCTTAGTTTAAGTGGAGGCCCGTCTCCGTCGCGCCTTGAGCGTGGACGGTAAGGTCCTCCTACCCCCCCCTTTTTTATTTAAATCTCCCCCCTTTTTCTTTTTCCCCCCCCCTTTTTTTTTTTTTCCCCTTCTTTTTCTATGTTTCTTTATATTGCTCCTCTGACATGGTAGGGACGGGATGGCGGATCTTATTAAGTTTCTTTCGCTAAATGCCAAGGGACTGAATTCCCCGGAGAAGCGACGGATCTTGCAGCGAGAATTGAAGACTAATTCCGTAGATATTGCGTTTATTCAAGAAACCCATTTTAAAACCTCTAGTCTGCCGATTTTGAAGTCCCGTGGCTTTCCTCATGTATATCACTCGACTAACTCCCATTCTAAAACTAAAGGGGTCTCTATTTTGATATCTAATAAAAGGACATGGGCTTATCGGGACCTAATGGCGGATCCGGAGGGGCGTTTTCTCTTCCTCAAGGGCCAGGTTGGGCAGTCTCTTTTCACTCTTGCTACGGTATATGCTCCTAATGACCACCAGGATGCTTTCATACAGTGTACCATGCGTAGTCTAGCTGACTTCCAAGAGGGCCAACTGATTCTGGGAGGGGACTTTAATATCCCTCTTTCTCCAGTTTTGGATTCCTCTACCTCCTCCTCTTCAATCCCAGTCTCAGCTAGGAAACGGGTGACTAAATGCCTACAGTCGGCCCAGCTAATGGACGTTTGGCGACTTCAACATTCTGGAGAGAGAGATTATTCGTTTTACTCCTCCCCCCATAAATCCTACTCACGGATAGACTTTTTTTTGATTCCCCATGATCATCTACATTTAGTGAGATCTTCTGCTATTGGCCATATTACCTGGTCGGACCATGCACCTGTTGTGATCACCTATGTGCTTTCGGGAAATCCCTCATCCAGGTCATTATTCTGGCGACTGAATGAGAGTCTCCTTCAGATACCAGATGTCCTCATAGATGTGACTAGAGCAATGGAACTCTATTTTCAAGAGAATGAACTGGAGGGTTCTGATCCGGGCATGATCTGGGAAGCTCATAAAGTAGTTCTGCGTGGGGTGTTGATTAAACACGGGACACGTATTAAACGTGCGCGAAACGAACAGTTGCATGGCCTGTTTCAGGAGCTGGCCCGAGTTGAAGCACGACATAAACATGCCCCCTCACGACCTTTAGAGATTGAACTGGGGTCGCTTCGCTCCCAGATTAATGATCTTCTTCATTATAGAGCGAAGGCTGCACTCCAGTTCTGTCGTAAATTAACATACGAATCTGAAGATAAGTGCGGGAAACTTCTGGCCAAGTCGGTTAAGGACTTGAAGTCGGCTGCTTTTATATCACAGATTTCAGATGCTACCGGCAAGTTGGTCTCGACGCCGAAGCAGATATCTGAGACCTTTGGGAGGTTTTACTCTGAGCTTTATAATCTCCCAAATACGGGGACGGGGAAGGAGGAGATAGACAGGTACGTGGTTGGAGCTGGCATGCCCTCTTTGTCGCCGGAGGATCGGGAACTACTAGAAGAACCAATTACCCTGCAGGAGGTACAGGGGGTGGTAGGCTCTCTGAAACTGGGTAAAGCGCCGGGTCCGGATGGATATACCGCGCAATATTATAAAGTCTTTCTCCCCATCCTCGGCCCACGATTGGTTGACTTGTTTAATGCTCTGAGTTCCGAAAGAGACTTTGCTTTTGATACCCTTAGGGCACATATTTCCTTGATTCCCAAGGAAGATAAGGATCCAGGCCTGTGCGGAAGCTACAGGCCTATTTCCTTGCTTAACCTGGACTTAAAATTATTCTCTAAAATTCTTGCTATGCGTTTAGCTCACTATCTGCAATCTCTCATTCATGCAGACCAAGTAGGCTTCATTCCCTCTAGAGAGGCGAGGGACAATACCATCAAGGTCCTGGCTCTGATACATAAGGCTCAGGTGTCGAACACTCCGTGTGTCTTTGTGAACACAGACGCGGAGAAAGCCTTTGATAGGGTCCACTGGCCTTTTATGTTTTCGGTTCTCCGTCATGTAGGATTAGGTGAACGGATGCTTACTTGGATTAGTAAAATATATTCAAGACCCTCTGCGCAAATTAAGGTAAATGGGGTGCTCTCTTCTTCTATTAATATTGGTAATGGGACCAGACAAGGTTGCCCGCTATCGCCCCTTTTATTTGCATTATCCCTGGAACCTTTTCTGGCGTCGGTCCGGCGTAACCCAGATATCACGGGTTTGCGCATGGGTGGGAATGAATGTAAGATCTCTGCTTACGCAGATGATATGATGTTTTCCTTGACAAACCCAAGAACTTCTTTGCCGAATCTTCTTCGGGAATTCCAGACATATAGGCAGATGTCGCATTTGAAAATTAATTTTTCAAAATCGGAGTCTATGGGGGTGGCTGTCCCCCCAGGGCTACTTCGGGATGTGCAATTGAACTTCCGTTTTAGATGGACGACCACCGCACTTAAATATCTGGGCACTTATGTCCCACCGGACGTCGCGAATACGTTTAAGTTGAACTTCCCTCCTTTGTTTATTAGAACACGTATTTTGCTTCAAAAGTGGCACTCTGGGCTCCACTCCTGGTTTGGGAGATGTAATTTGGTAAAAATGAATATACTTCCTAAATTTAATTACCTTTTTCAGGCCCTTCCCATTAAGATCCCTTCTTCATTTTTTAAACAGGTACAATCCGTGATTATGCAATTTGTTTGGGCGCACAAGAAACCTAGACTTCGGTGGCCACAGCTGACGCTCTCTAAACAACAGGGAGGGTTGGCGTTACCCGATATACAGCGTTATTATGTGGCCTCCCATCTTGGAAGGATTTTGGATTGGAATCGCAACAGTGCTACCAAATTATGGGTGCAAGTGGAGCAATCTCAGTCCCGCATTCCGCTGAGAAGTGCCATGTGGTGCTTCCAGGCGTTGCCAGTGGAACTGAGATCGCATCCTACCATAGGGGTCTCTCTAAGAGTGGGATATAGGATCGCCTCTCAGAACAAAATCACGTCATTGTCTTCCCCCTTGTACCCGATCCTAGGTAACCCGCATTTTGAACCAGGGATCTACCCAGGAGATTATAAATCACTTAGTGAGCTACATGTAGACCATGCGTCCAGATTTGTAATCGATGGGAAATGGCCATCTATTGCCGATTTGACTGACCAGGCAGGTCTGTTCTGTCTTTCTTTCTGGAAAGCGGTGCGCTTAAATCATTTTCTGCGCTCCATTCCCGACCCTCAGGTTTTCGCGGGCCCCATGACGGAGTTTGAGATCTTATGTAGGGAAGAGGGCCCGCTGGCTCACGTCCTTTCTCGGACTTACAATCTTCTGAACGGACACCTGGATCACCCTCACCTGTCCTGTTTGTCTAAATGGGAAAGGGATCTTGGTTGTTCGTTCTCTCCCTCGCAGAGTCAGCGCATTATTAACTTAGCTCTTACGACCTCGTCGTGTACAAAGACACAGGAGTCGAATTTTAAACTTTTAACTAGGTGGTATATGACACCGGTTAAAATGCACAGGTGTTTCCCATCTGTTTCGGACAGATGCTGGCGATGCGAAGTTGAGGAGGGTACACTGCTTCATGTTTTCTGGTCCTGTCCGGGTTTGACGAACTTCTGGACAGAGGTCCGTCGTATAATACAAGTACTTATTGATTATCCTATCCCGGACGGACCAGCCTTTTTCCTCCTCCACCACTCACAGATTCCAATAAAATGTTATAAAAAGTCACTTTTGCGGCATTTGGTAAACGCGGCGAAATCATGTATTCCTCTTTATTGGAAGCAGCGTACCCCTCCGTCGGTTTCACACTGGGTTAGAAGAATTGAAGAGATTAGGAAGATGGAGGATTTGATTTTAACCTCTTTGAACAAACAAGAAACCTTTAAACAGACATGGGACGCTTGGTGTGTCTTTCGATTCTCGTTGGAGGGTCGTCGACTGTTGGCGCCCTAGCAAGATATCTCCATCATGGAGTACTCCCATATCTCTTCCATGTCTCTTCTTATTTTCCTATTTTTTTTTTTTTTTTTCCCTTTTTCTTCTTCTTTCCCTTCTATCTTTTTTCTTTATTACTGGTAAAAAGTGAAAACTGGGCACGCTGGGCCCTCCCCCTACGGGTTATAGGTGATGTGGGCGGGCAGAGGGCTGAGATGACCATGGTCGGTTGGTCTCACTTTGTTTATGGAGCTGTAAGAAGGAATATTTATATTTAGGATACTTATGTTACGTCTCTTCTTCTGCCTTATGCCTTGATGTACTTTGTTTATTATGTACTGTGGGTCCTGTGTGCCCTTTTGGTTGGAGTTGAATAAAGTTATATTTGTAAAAAAAAATAGCTTGTTTAGAGAACCTTTTCATGATATGCTAATTTTTTGAGATAGGAATTTTGGGTTTTCATGAGCTGTATGCCAAAATCATCAATATTAAAACAAGAAAAGGCTTGAACTACTTCAGTTGTGTGTAATGAATCTAAAATATATGAAAGTCTAATGTTTATCAGTACATTACAGAAAATAATGAACTTTATCACAATATGCTAATTTTTTGAGAAGGACCTGTGTGTGTGTATATATATATATATATATATATATATATATATATATATATATATATGCAAACAAAATTCTAGTGTTGTTGTACAGTGAGTCTGATTAGTACAGATCAGACTGGGGTTCTCGGTCACCCTGTGCCCCTATTAGAGACACAGGGTGACGTACACATAGGAGATGCATGGGGAGCTGAAACAAGGGTTTCCAAACCTCCCCAAGGGATTCTGCGTTCCATGGGCCCCACGCCCAAAGTGACTCCCGTCACAAATGGGATCAGCTTATTTACATAATCCCGTTAGCTCACATTAAAGCCCATCACTGAGAAAAGCTTAATCCTCCCCACCCCTGCCCACTTTCACAACTGGATCACACCCCCATCACATTTTTAAACATCTTATATACTGTATATACAGTATCTCACAAAAGTGAGTACACCCTTCACATTTTTGTAAATATTTTATTATATCTTTTCATGTGACAACACTGAAGAAATTGCACTTTATTATAATGTAAAGCAGTGAGTGTAATTAAATAAAGTGTGACTATATAAATAATATGTATATACATCTGTGTGGAACTGCTGCAACCACTTGTCAAGTGTACTCCCACACTTGTAAGTGTATACCTTTGCCTGAGGAAGTCACGTCACCATTGACACAATGCATCGGGTGGAGCCAATGACGTCATTTCCTGATGACAAGAAAACCGGAAGTGTGATGAGAAACTTTTTATTATATATGAATGCATTTATATTTCATTGTATATGTGATTTCTTAATATTGATAGTGAGATATATCAGTATTTTGGTGATATAAAGTCATTGTGTTAATAAGGAAGTGCACACCATTTATTATTATTGGTATATACTGAACATTATGTGCTGCCCTTTGGTGATGTCAGGAACCGCAGTTGAGGCCTTCTAGATTTGCAAACTGGTAACCACTTCCCTAAAAGGGCAAAAAAAAGATACTATCCTGAGATAGAAAAATGTGTTTCATTTCATTTGTTAATTAACTAATTTAATTTAGTTAAATTCATTAAAGTGGCATTCTGCCTGCAAAAAAAAAGATTAAAGGTCAGCAGCTACAAATACTGCAGCTGCTGACTTACCTGTCCAGGACACTTACCTGTCCAGGGTGTCCGTGATGTCCTCACCTAAAGCCGACCCGTCCCTTGGCTCCAGGTGGAGGTGTCGGCATCTTAAGTAAGGGAATCAGGAAGTAAAGCCTCGCGGCTTCACAGCCTGTTTCCCTACTGCACATGCGCGAGTCGCGCTGTGCGTTCTGACTGGTCCCTGCTGTCTTCTGGGACCTGTGTGTCTCCTAGAAGACCGCGGGGGAATGGAGGAGGGGCCAGACATGGTGTAGATCGCCGCGGATACTGTGGCGATCTTTCACCGGAAGTGGGAGCAAATACCTGGATTAGATAGCTCCCCCCTCCCCGCTGAAAGGTGCCAAATGTAACACCAGAGAGGGGGGGGGGGGACTGGTTCAGCCGAAGTTTAATTTCTGGGTGGAACTCCGCTTTAAATTTGTTTCAGAATTTGTTTAGTTTCGCTTATGTTTTCGTATTTTAATTTCCTGAATTCGACCAAACTGAATTCAATTCCACTGAATTTAATTCAGTTTGTTCAAATTTGCACAAAATTTAGCAAAAATTTCCAATTTTTCATATCTAAGAATTGCAATGTGCAATGTGTACATTTCATATTTGTTTCCAAATTGAGATTTCATACAAACTGTGTTCTGTTCCCTCGGAGGTTTCATTTACATTCATTACTATTGTGATTCAGAATTCAGATGCATTCAAATTTCCGGATAATGAAAAATTTGTCCGAATTTTGATTCACAATGAAACAAATCGCACATGTCTATCTGAAACATCCAAGCACAAATTCTGGTTCACCTCTCTTTGTTCCTGTTATTACACTATATTTATTTTGGATGATATTGTTAAGGGAACATGGAACACATACCTTTTAGGCACTGCTATTTGGGTACAACAACAAATTGGCACTATTTGTAACCAAGTCCAAGACTAATACAAATCAGTGGCAAATGGTAAGCCCGGTAAGGTATGTATCAACCAGCCTGCATTATCAGTGAGTTTGAGCAAGCTTCCTGGAGGCATGTAGGAACCTCAGCTCTGGGGCGATTGATGGGGGAAATTATTGGGGACAAAGCCTGGGCTATGAAAGCTCACCAAACTTGCCAAATGCGATGACTGGTATGAGCTTGTGACATGAGACAGTTGTATGAATTGTTGGGTGTGAAGGATAAGAGTTAGAGCTTGGCTCAATTCCAAACAATTGCATCTGAAAGTGGGTGGTAAATATTAGGCAGCAAGTAAACATGTTGTCCCTGAAGTTGATGTTAACCATATAAAAAATGGTCATTGCGGTTTGTTGTGTATGAGGATGTGTAATGGCAGAACAGTCAGGGTGCCCATGCTGACTCATGTCCACAACCTAAAGCACCTACAATGGGCACATGACTATCAGAACTGGACCACGGAGCAATGGAAGAAGGTGGTCTGGTCTGATGAATCACGTGGGTGACCGGGTGCGTTCGCATCACTTACCTGCAGAGGAGATTGCATCAGGATGCGGTCTTGGACCTGAACCCAAGTGGAACGAAGTTCCAAAAGATGTTCCTCTAACGCAAGAATTCCCTGTGGAATGAATGAATCGGGCAAAATGGATGGCTGAAACCCATAGCTCATCATAAATGGAGATAATCGGGAGGTCGCATTGATAATGCTATTATGAGCAAACTCCACCCAAGGTAATAGCTCCGGCCAGTTGTTATTGTGATCTGAAAAATAGCTACATAGGAACTGCTCCAAGGCTTAGTTGGCCCAATCTGCTGCCAACATTGGGCTCCAAATTGTCCAGATCTCCATTCATCGAGCATCTGTGGGATGTGCTGGAAAAACAAGTCTGATCCATGGAGGCCGCACCTCACAACTTACGGGACGGCTTGATGCTACATACCACAGCATACCTTCAGAGGTCTACTGGAGTCCAAGCCTCGATGTTTTCGGGGGCTGCTTTGGTGGCAAAAGAGGGACCTGTTTAACATTAGGTGGGTAGTCATAAAGTTATGGCTGATCGGTGTACATCCTGGTCAGTTCACAGACAGCCGATGAGCACCATGTAAAGCCTCATTGCAAGCCGTATACAGTTGCTCTCAAAAGTTGGCAACCCCTGGCAGAAAAGGTGGTATTTTTAATTTTGAAAATGACGAATCTGTTGGAAAAAGTACAACAGCGTGTAATGTAAAGTTGTTAATAAACTGACAATGCTGTATGCATTATACCTAGCTATGCAGCAGGTGGCACTGTAGCATTATAGTGTATAGTTCACGTTTTCTATGATATAACAGGTGGTATTGTCCATCTCAGTGCATGTACTTGTATATTCCTGCTTCCTGTTCATGTTTCTAAATGCTGTAGGACATGTAATATATTTCTCCATGAAAGTAAAGCCGTATTACTGCATCCAAGAAGATTCCAACGCCTGCTTATATCACAACACTCTGCACAATAGAATCATGCCAAAAACTGTCTTTTATTTAAGGATAGTGATGACATGAAGCCATTTATTATCACACAGTTGTTTGGCTCCTTTTTAAATCATAATGATAACAGAAATCCCCCAAATGGCCCTGATCAAAAGTTTCCATCCCCTGGAATGTTTGGCCTTGGTACAGACACAGAAGGTGGCACACACGGGTTAAAATGGCAACTAAAGGTTCATTTCCCACATCAGTGGCTTTTTAAATGACAATTAGTGTCTAAACAGTCAATGATTTTGTTATCTCTCACATGGATGCACCAAGCAGGCTAGACATTGAGCCATGAGGAGGTAGAAAAGAACCATCAAAAGACCTGCATAACAAGGTAATGAAACTTTAAAAAGGTGGAAAAGGATATAAAAAGATATCAAAAGCCTTCAATATGCCAGTCCATACTGTTCAATCACTTATTAAGAAAGTGGAAAATTCCAGGATCTCTTGATACCAAGCCAAGGTCAGGTAAACCAAGAAAGACGTATAAAACAAGTGGAGGCGCAACAACTAAAACCATAAAAAAAAAGAAAAACAAATAAAAATCTGCAATAAAACTGTAAAACGATCAATCATAGATCTGTGGTCAATCCGTTTTGTTTTATATACACAGTCTATATATGTCTGCACCCAGAGGCTCCCCTCTCCTTGTTTTTTTTAGACCAAGAAAGACAGTGGTTGTTTTTAAGGAGCATCATACGACAATGCTTGAACCAAAAATGATCTGCCGGAAACAAGCCTTTACTGCGCCAATGCCACAAAAAAAACGGGTTACAATGTGCCCGATAACACCTTGACACCTTGACACACCACCTTGACAAGACTTCTTTCTGACAACTCAACCATGCAGCTCATTTTTGTTCAAGTACCATCGTAATGTGCCCCTTAGTCTCTGTTCACACCGTGGCCTTTCTGGATCAGGGGTGGAATTGCTGCAATTCTGCCCACAGTTCCCAAAACGCGGGATGTGCTTGCAATCCCGTTACATTCAATGGCACCCCAATCACGGCGAGATTTTGCCGTGATTGTCACCCGACAAATTGCGGCAAAATCGTGCAAACAAAATCGTGGGGTCCCTGTCGTCCAAAAGAAGTTCTGAAATCCACCTAGGTACAGTAAGTATGATTTCAAATAAAAGAGACTTTTTCGGTTTGATCGGTCATATTTTCAACATTAATGATAAAATGTTACTATTTCTGACAAGGGATGCAAACATTCCAGCAGAACTGTATATCCATATCATTAACTCCATACCATATTCAGCCCGGACAGATCCCCAACATCCTGTGTGTGTCCTGTACACCCAGATAGTAGGCCATACCATAACCTACCATTCCATAACCTGCCACTTAGGGGAGAATCCAGGGGGGCAACAGGGCAATTACCCCCCCATAAATTAGTTGCGGGCGAGCCGCAGGTGAGTGAGCCAACGTCATGGTGGGCGGCTTGGTGGGTGAGCGGCTCAGTGGGTGGGTGAGCTGGCCAATCAGCAGGTGAGTGGGTAGCTGACCAATTAGCGGACCATTGGGCAGGGGAGCAGAGGGATGGCACCTTCTCTCACCGCCTGGCACCAGCCCTGCGTCCCTGCAGTTACACCCTCACGGTGCAGGCAGCCGCTGGCAGCAGAGAGATTACATCATCTCTCTGCTGCCTGACTTCACTGTGGGGACAGGAAGTGACAATCCCCACCTTAGCAGGAAAGTGACAATCCGCAATGCGTGGCAAGTGACGGGGCAAGTGACAATCCACAACGTGTGGCAAGTGACGTGGCAAGTGACAATCCGCAACGTGTGGCAAGTGACAATCTGCAACGTGACAAGTGACAATCCGCAACGTGTGGCAAGTGACGTGGCAAGTGACAATCAGCAACGTGTGGCAAGTGATGTGGCAAGTGACAATCCGCAACGTGGCAAGTGACGTGGAAAGTGACAATCCGCAATACGTGGCAAGTGACAATCTGCAACGTGGCAAGTGACGTGGCAAGTGACAATCCGCAATGTGTGGCAAGTGACGTGGCAAGTGACAATCTGCAACGTGGCAAGTGACGTGGCAAGTGACAATCCGCAATGCGTGGCAAGTGACGTGGCAAGTGACATCCGCAATGTGTGGCAAATGACAATCCGCAACGTGGCAAGTGACGTGGCAAGTGACAATCCGCAACGTGTGGCAAGTGACGTGGCAAGTGACAATCCACAATGTGTGGCAAGTGACGTTGCAAGTGACAATCCGCAATGTGTGGCAAGAGACAAGCTGCATTTGGTGACAGGCGACGGTGGCAAGTGATGTGGCGAGTGACAGTCCACAATGCGTGGCAGGTGATGTGGCAGGTGACAATACGCAACGTATGACAAGTGACAATCCGCAACATGTGGCAAGTGACATGGCAAGTGACAATCCGCAACATGTGGCAAGTGACAAGCCGCATCTGGTGACAGGCTACGGTGGAAAGTGATGTGGCAAGTGACAATACACAATGCGTGGCAAGTGATGTGGCAGGTGATGTGGCAAGTGACAATCCGCAACATGTGGCAAGTGACGTGGCAAGTGACAATCCACAATGTGTGGCAAGTGACGTGGCAAGTGACAAGCCACATCTGGTGACAGGCAGCGGTGGCAAGTGACAATGCACAATGCGTGGCAAGTGATGTGGCAGGTGATGTGGCTAGTGACAATCCGCAGCACGTGGCAAGTGACAAGCCGCATCTGGTGACAGGCGACGGTGGCAAGTGACGTGGCAAGTGACAATCTGCAACATATGGCAGGCGATGTGGCAAGTGACACACTCGGGGCTCCCACTGATTCTGCATTATGGTGAGTTGAACTATTTCATTTTCTATAACAATGTAATAATAGAAATAATGGGCTTCAATTATCCTGACACCACAACAACCATGGTACCGGGATGATTGAAGCGCCAACACCAGCCGTTTCCCCCAATATACTGTCCGCAAAAAACGTATTTTCTGGCAGTGCCCCTCCTGAGACTAGACTCTGGATCCGCCCCGATATCATTCCATAACCTACCATACCATTTACAGTGCCTTGAAAAAGTATTTGTACCGCTTGAAATTTTCCACATTTTGTCAAATTGGGATTTTATGCGATAGACCAACACAAAGTATTGACTCCGGGGGGCGCCATACAAATACCCCCCACACTTTCCACATATTTATTTGTGAGAAAATCTGAAAACCATTTATCATTTTCCTTCCACTTCACAATTATGTGCCACCTTGTGTTGGTCTATCACATAAAATCCCAATAAAATACACTGACGTTTTTGGTTGTACTTACTAATCATATCTCCCTGCAGACTATTACTCCTCTCCTTAC